>JARKHS020005654.1:0-33698 GCA_030143305.2 Amblyomma americanum
TGATATCTCCCGACAGTACTAGCAACCAATTTTCATTGTACAATGACGATCACGTACCGCTTTCGGAGAGTTAATATCCCCAAACATTTAAGATATTTTGCATCAGTGTTCACACGGGAAGATCATTCCAACATACCCATTGTTCCTGATCATGGTTACCAATATACGGCCCCTATTACCATTACTGCTGCAGGAATCGCTCCTCTCATTGAAAATCTTAAGGTTTCTTTAACGACTGGTGTTGGCAACAATAATCCTAAAATAATGAAAACCACTGTATTGATCTCAAGCGAAATTCTTTGCCTCATCTGGCAGCTATCATTATCATCTGGTTTGCTTTCTACAGATTGTAAAATTGCTAAGATCGTTCAGTGTTCAAAAGCGGAGACAGAAATTCACCCTAAACCAACCGCCCCATTTCGCTAACCTGATTTGCTGTAAATTACGCGAGCACGTCATCGCTTCCCACATTTACTGCCACCTGGAACTAAATTCTTTCTTTTTTCCTAATCATCATGGCTTTCGGAAAGGGTTTTCTTGTGACACCCTACTGCTAGAATTTACGACTGACTTGCACTTGAACATAGACGCTAACCTACAAACTGACTGTATCTTTTTAGACTTTCCTAAAGGCTTCGACCGCATTGCCCAATACCGCTTGTTCTCAAATGTTTCTGTTCTGTGCCTAGATTCTTTAACATTGCCATAGATTCATAACTTTCCTTCTTTTCGCCAGCAGTTCACTACAGTTAACAATTTCACCTCCCCACTCTGTGTTGTAGCATCTGCCGTACCTCAAGGCAGTGTTCTTGGCCCATTATCGTTTCTAATATACATTAGCGACTTGCGCACTGACATATCCTCTTTCGTACGACTCTTTGCTGACATCTGCATTATTTACCGCCCCATTAATCCTATAGATGATCACCTTGCTCTCCAAACTGACCTGAACTTCATTTAGAATTGGTGTAATAAATAGAAAATGATGTTAAACTCAACTTAATGCAAGCTTATCTCTTTCAACTGCAAGAGTTCTGATTCTGATTTCTCGTGTTCTATTGATGGTACTATAGTGTCTCGGGCGCCATCTTATAAGTATTTAGGTATTCACCTCACGGATAATCTTTCATGGGCCAAGCACATTCAATTCATATGCGCCAAACCTTCAAGGTCACTTGGGTACCGGCGCCGGAACTTACGGAATGGCCCTAACAACTTGAGGAAAGTGGCTTATTTAACAATTGTGTGTCCACAACTAGAACTTGCTTCACCTACGTGGTCCCCTTATCAAAACTACCTTATCAACATGCTTGATGCAGTACAAAATAGGGCCGCTTGTTTCATCACACAAAAGTACAATCCCCATTCCAGCATCACTAAGATCAAACTTTCTCTCTCTCTCTCTCTCTCTCTCTCTCTCTATATATATATATATATATATATATATATATATATATATATATATATATATATATATATATATATATATATATCCCTCGAACCTGTATATAATCGTTGCTCCATAGCTCTGTTATGCTTACTTCATAAATATCGACACAACACCAGGCCATCTGTCCTGCCTCTTGAGGAGCCTACATAATCAGTATAGTATTAAACGCATATACGGAAGAACCCAAGCCTTCAATTCATCTGCACTTCCACGTGTCATTGTTCTTTGGAATCATCTTCCTGACAGTATCACAGCTATCTGCTTCCGCCGATAATTCCAGGACCAGCTACACAAACATTTTCTTTAACGACATTTTGTCTTGTTATAAGTTGTTGTGTTCCATAACTTCTTTTTCTCCTCGTTGCTAATGAATTATGTTTAAGTTTCTTGTGCAGTTTCAGTAATTCAAATTTTTAATATGGCTAATGCTTCTTCTTTAGATGTGTATTGGGCACGCGCGATGCATTCTTGCTGCTTTTTATGTACTTTTTTTGCTCGCGGCGATGTATGCCCTGTCGTTACGATTTGCCCTGTATAACTGTTTCGACTTTTTTGCCTTCTACTGCGCGTTCTATTTAACAAATTGTTCGTATCGTACTTAATCCGTTATTTTTCCTTTCTTACTCAGTACCCTTTTGGGCCGTGTAGGGTATTTTGAATAAAAGATAAATAAAAGCCTTAGGTTCAATGCAAAAGGGAAAAGCAGCTGTGAGGATAAGGTAACAGCAGATCTGTTGAAGGACGGGGGCAAGACAGTGCTAGAAAAACTAGCCACCCTGTATACGGAATGACTTATGGCCTAGACCGCACCAGACGCTTGGAAGAACGCGAACATTAACTTAATTATTAAAAAAGACCTTCCAGCTCATGACACAGTACAGCGATAGGTCCATATGTTTGAGACATCATCAAGTGCAGCGTGTTGCTGGAGTGTACACTTGTTATAGCAGACACGTCTACTGCAATGAATTGTCAAGCACTAAGCTGTCAACTGCTAGGGTCATGCGCGTTGACACAGTTCATATATGATTGTTTGCAGGAACAGACTGTGATGCGCTAAAGGATAAGGTCCCAGCCCTGAAACGAAAGCTGTCGTTATCACAGCGAAAAATTCCTTCATTAGAAAAACAAAACAAGAATCTCAGAAAAGGTTACCTGCGCTTTTATTTACCGGAAATTACTACTGGCTGAAACTTACCTACATGTAACAAAACCATGTATTTTCACGACATTGTATTGTGCATGCAGGTATTTCGGACTACTTGAATGATGACCAGGTGACCTCTTTGCAAAAAACTACTATGCGAGGTTCAGCTTGGATCCCTCAGAGTATTGTGAGGCGCTCAGGCTGAAACTTGCTTGCCGGTCACAGGGATACAGTGTGGCACGAGAACTTGGGATTCCGCTTCCTTCTGAACGCACTTTGCAGCACAAAATAGAGAGATTCAAGTTTCTCCCAGGCATACTGTCAGAGGTCATCGATCTGCTGAGAACCAAGATATGTGCCTTGCCTGTGAATATCCGGGACACACTCATATTTTATTTCTGCTTCATAGATGGGCCAACTTTCAGGGCAGCAATGCCATGCAGTTCTGATGTGTAACGAAATTCAAATCACTAAAATCGTGGACTTCGACTCATCGACCAACATGCCGATCGGGAGGCCATCCGTACCACTGGTCAACAACACACTGCCTTAGTCTTGCTATGCAGCACATGCTCTTGTGTTTATGTTAGGAGGCATTTCCACCCGATGGAAACAAACTGTGACATACGAATTCATCGTCCACTCCTTTCATGCACTGACTGTGAAGGACAAGATCTGCGTGTGCGAAGCTGTTGGTGTTAGGGTTCATGCTGTCGTCAGCGACATGGGGCCTTGCAACCAGGCTATTTGGAGGTTATACGGGATAGGTGTAACAAAGCACTCAAAGCGACACTGCTATGTGCCACATCCGAGTAATGCATCTAGGCGTCTCTACTTTCTCGCCGATCCACCTCACCTCATGAAGAACATTAGAGGCCATCTTACTAAAGGGCACAAGATCTTGCCAGCTGATGTGGTACACACGAACAATCTTCCCACAGCCGAGGTTTCCATTGAGTACGTGGAACAACTTATAGAATTGGAAGACGAGAGTGAGTTTCGGCTTGCTCCGAAACTAAAAAAAGAAGTGCCTTAAGTCAGGGCTCTACGAAAAAATGAAAGTTGGCTTAGCGTACGCGTTGCTAAACCACGACACAACCGCTGCAATTTATTGCCACTCAAAACATGGGAACCTTGACAAAGAGGCAGAAACAACCGCCTGGTTTATAGATAATGTCTACAGCTGGTTTGCCTTAATTACATCCAGAACACAAAAGCCGGCTGGGAGACATCTTGGTTCGCATGGAGAGATGTTCTTCTTAGAGGTCATCATACTTTTTGAGGGGTTGAAGATTTCTGCCTATGATGGCTCATGGAAACAAGTGCCGACTGGTGCTATTTTGACAACCATGTCAGCAATGCAGCTTCAAGAGCATCTGGTGGTGAAGGAGAAGTATCTTTTTGTTTTGCTTTCGCGTTTTGAGCAGGATGCACGAGAAAATGTTTTTGCTGCGGTCAGAATGAGGAATGCAGTTTCTTAACCACGAGACTTTAAATCTGCGTTGCGCAGTGCTACACTTTCTCAATTTCTGCGTTCAAACCCCAGGGACAGCTATGCATGTTCAGATGATGAGGCACTGGTAGGGGTTTCAGACAGAGCAGAACAAGCCTGCACTGGTGCCATACTACACCCTACAACGGACTCTTTGGAGGTAATAGATGTTGGGGAGAGCTTTATGTTCATATGTGGCTATGCAGTTAACCAGGTGAAGAAGAACTTTAAGAACCCATGATTGTGCTGAAGCCATCAGAGCTAGCAGTCTGAACCTCCTGAAAACAGCTGGTTACGTGTCAAGTCTTTTGTGCCTGGTAGCATGACCCTTGTATCCACTTCAAAGGCAGCACTTGAATTGCTCAAGTTTTGTGAAGCCGTCTTCATGTTGAATACTGAGAGCATCCTTAACAACACGGCTACACTGGAGTACATTAAGAAAGAAATTATGACGCATATATCTACAACAATACCATCTTGCACAGTGTGCGGCAGAAGTTCGCAACCTGCTTCTTGAGAACCAGAGTTCATATTTTGTGCAAGAACAAAAATGAAACTATATTGAGACATGACTTGGGACCGAAATGTGGGAGCAGGAGCATTGGGATGCATCAGGCTGCCAGTGCAATAGTTTGAAGGTCATCATCATCATCAGGGTGACTACACCTACTGCAGGGCAAAAATAAGGCCTCTCCCATGTCTCTCAAAATAACCCGGTCCTGTGCCAGCAGCGCCTACCCTATGTTGCCCCGCCGCGGTGGCTCAGTGGTTAGGGCGCTCGACTACTGATCCGGAGTTCCCGTGTTCGAACCCGACCGCGGCGGCTGCGTTTTTATGGAGGAAAAACGCTAAGGCGCCCGTGTGCTGTGCGATGTCAGCGCACGTTAAAGATCCCCAGGTGGTCGAAATTATTCCGGAGCCTTCCACTACGGCACCTCTTCTTCCTTTCTTTTCACTCCCTCCTTTATCCCTTCACCTACGGCGCGGTTCAGGTGTCCAACGATATATGAGACAGATACTGCGCCATTTCCTTTCCCCCAAAAACCAATTATTACCCTATGCCTGCGAACTTCTTATTCCCATCCGCCCACCTAACCTTCTGTCGCCCCCTGCTACGCTTGCCTTCTCTTGGAATCCACTCCATTAAACTTACGGACAAGCGGTTGTCTTGCCTTAGCATCACACACCCTGCCCAAGCCCACTTCTTCCTCTTGATTTCGACTAGGATGTAATTAACCCGTGTTAATTCGCTCGCCCACTCTGCCCGCTTCTAGTCTCTTAACGTTACACCTATCATTTCTCTTTCCATGGCTTGCTGCGTTGCCCTTAACTTAAGCTGAACCCTTTTCGTTAGCCTCCAAGTTCCTGCCTCGTAGGTGAGTACCGGTACTTTTCTCTTCAGTGATATTGGTAAACTACTATTCATGATCTTAGAGAACCTGCCATATGCGCCCCACTCCAATCTTATTCTTCTAGTTATTTCCATCTCATCATGCGTATCAGCTGTCACTACCTGCCCTAAGTTGACGTATACCATGCCTGGGTGTCGCTGCCACTCCCATGGGGTTTTGCGTCCCTAGATGATGGGCCCCAGCCAACCCGTCCCAACCGCTGACGTTGCACCGGAACAAAGCCTAGTAGCCGAAACTACACCGCCCCGTACCCGGTGGCGGGGGGGGGGGCACGGGCAGGACACACAGTCAGATTTCCCTCGCCCCCCCCCCCCCCAATATGGAGAGACAAAAATTTTTGTGGAACGATAAAAAGAACAAAAAATAGTGTCTCTGCCTGCAACTAAGGAGTGGCAAAAATTATTGCTGGGCAATAAAAAGAACGAAAAAGAAAGTGTCCCTGCCCGTACCGTAGAAGAGACAGAAGTTAGAGTAGGCTTGAAAAAATAATTGAAATATTAATGCCCAGCCAGCACCAGCAGTGCGCCGCAACGGGCTCGCCAAAGAGACATTTGTTAGGTTGCGGCAACCTAAAAAGAATGAGATATAATAAGCCCCTGCCTGCACCCCTGATGTGCAACAGGCTAGAAGTACGTGCCTCGGGAGAGAATTGGAGTTAACAGGCCGTTTCGCACGCTCACTTGTGTTAAACACTACAAAACGCTTGGATCGCCGTGTAGAACTAAGTCCAGTGCGCACGGTAGAGAGTCATGAATTACTGGCTTAAAGACAGTGCTTTACTTTCAAAAGTACCAGTCTTTAAAACCGCGCCGTGAGCCCCGTTTCTTCTCCAATAATCTCATGTACGCAGAAGGCTGCGAAAATTTGATATCTACATGGTGCTTCACCTACCTTGAACCAAGTATTAAAAAAAAACGGTAAAACGCAACCAGCTGAAACCAACGATACATTGTCTGTCATCATGTGGCGCTCCTCATAATTTTTTATATTCCGCTTAATTAGTACTTTAACTACGATAAATTATGCAAATTTGCAAATATTTATTTCACTGCCAAGAGCGCTCGGTTAGGTTGCAGAGCAGCTTTAGGAGCAACCTATATAGTTTATTGAATCATCGTATCTCCTACGGGGTCCTCTTTTCCGGCATCTAAAGAAATCCTGCGAAATATGAAAAAATGCCACGTCACTGCACTCGTGGGCTGCCATATTGCAGCGCTCTCAACGGCGTTTCGAGCAAAGGGAGCGTGCTGGCTGACCGTGGCGAAGTGAACGGCCACCGCTCGTAGCAGCGTCCCCAAAAAAAGATGCCCCACTGCTTCAAGTGGTTACGCAGTGTCAAGCCACTGCTAAGAACGGCGGCCGTTCACTTCGCCACGGCCACCGAGCACGCTCCGTTTGCTCTAAACGCCGTTGAAATCGCTGCAATATGGCAGCCCACGAGCGCAGTGACGTGGCATTTTTTCATATTTCGCGTGATTTCTTTAGATGCCGAAAAAAAGCACCCCCTAGGAAATACGATGCTACAATAAACTGGATGGGCTGTCTCTAGACCTGCTCTACAACCTAACGCAACGCTCTTGGCTCTGAAAATAATATTTGAAAATTTGCAGAATTCTTCTTAGATAATGTACTGTTTAACCGGACTGTAGAGCGCCACATGATGGCAAACAATTTATCGAATTTTCAGCCGGCTGCGGTCTACAGGTTTTTCAAAATCCCTGGTTCAAGGTAGGTGAAACACCATGTATAACTCTTCGTGTAGCCAGCTGAATGAACGAATGGTCAGTGCTTGAGCCGGTGACTCACATCTAGTTTTTTTTTAATGTTAACTTCGAAGTTAACAAAAAAAAATCCTAGTTCATTTTGCTCGCCACATGCAGGACGAGAGCTTGGAAATATTTCCACGTTTCTTGCACTCAAACCGGAAACTGCGCTTGCTGTCATAGTGATGGTCTCAGTTTTTGCTATTACGACATGCATGCTGTACGCGTGGACGAACTCTGGCCATGGTGGCGTTGCTCACGTAAAAAGCGGCACATCAGTATCATAGCGTGTAATAATAGTTATAGAAGAGATGTGAGGCTGCAGCGACATTATGTTTGCCTCTGCAGTTGCAAAGTAATATGTTTGAGTGCTCCTGCTGTGCCATGGCTTCAATTTATTGCGTGAATATTACAAGACCATGTCGCGAAAAACTTTAGGTGTGCTGGCGCCGCTGATGAGCAAAGAAATAAAATGAAACAGAACAGTAATAAACATTTAGACATGATTCCAAATCAAAGCGTTTGGGTTCGGATGCGCGCATGCATCCCATGGAGCCTCCAGATCACACATTGTGGGAACGGCAAAGGACTACTCTGAAGTGGAGAAGGCGCCGGCTGCCGTTCGAACGGGCGAGAGCGGCGCCGGAAAGAACAGGGGAGTGGGCGGAGCAGTGTCACTGCTTCTGAGCATGCGCAGGCCACCTGCCACACGTTTCTTGTGTCACGCCACGTGCTTAAACAAAAGCAATTGGCAGCAAAGTGTAAACAAGTCACATAATATAAGAAATCGCGTTTGGCGACCTATGCAACGGGAGTAAGCTAATGCTATGCATCAAAATCGGATCGACCCATCAAACGCCTGTAAGTTTTCTCCGCAATAACTTTGAGTATATCGTCCCATCGGAGCACACAATGGATTCCAAGGAGAGGAGTGTTGGTTCGTGGTCTCCTCAACTGCACCGAGAGAAGGGAGAGCAAAGGGTACCGCCAAAAATGGACAGGGTTTCTCAAGTTAATATTCTGTGGACACCTTAAGCAAAATAAGGTTTCGAATAAGCTTCCTCAAATAAATAACATTGGCTCATACTCCGCAGCCTCATAGCACTTTTTTCTACCAGCCACTTAAGCCGCCCAGAGGAAGCGCCTGCACCGCCAGAGTGACTCGAGCAGCCAGGGCACTGTTGTGTAATCGGTGCCAAGTGAAGACTCCTCGACCTCGGCCGACGACGGTTTCATACCGGTTGTTGGCAAGAAGGCCAAGAGCAGACTGCGTCGACAAGCCGAATCGTCCTCATCGAGCACGTCAACGGCGTCCTCATCAAGAACGCCAACGATCATCACGGCGCGAAGTTCCTCAGCGCGTACAGTCTTGTTTGTGCCGTTGAACTCAACGGACAACTTGAACCTACTAACAGGCAAGCCATCTCTATTTATCTGCAGAGCCTTGTACCGGGAGGCATAAAAGATGTCAAAATCAACCCGTTAAAAACGTCATTGCCATTGATGTGGTGGAGCGAAGTTCAATAGAGAATTTAACCGCAATCACAAAACTCGGCAACATCAGTGTACGCCCCCTTATTCTCCAGGACAGCGGCACTACGGCTGGCGTAATCTACAACGTCGATATCGCCACCTGTGATGCAGATTTACCCATGATGATCAAGCCGGCAACCGACGGAATTTCCATCATTCAAGTTCAGCGGTTAGGCAGATCTCCATGCATCAAGCTGACCTTCAAGGGTGACTGCATACCATCGTACGTGAAGGTTGGGCACTTTCGTCATCCAGTCCGACCTTTTGTGCCTAAGCCACTTCAATGCAGGAAGTGCATGAGGATCGGCCACGTGAGCGGCGTCTGCATCAACTCCATCGTGTGCCCGCGATGCTCCAAGTCACACAGCGGTGATGTTTGCCGCGCGACTACCTTGTAGTGCGCCAACTGCCACGGCCCCCATGACTCTTCCTCGAAAGACTGCCCCCGTCTAAAGACCGAGCGGGCGGTACTGAAGCAAATGGTGCGAGACCATTCTACGCACAAACAAGCCGCCGCAAAGTTGCGATGACGTCGTTCGCGCCGCCGAAGGTTGTCAAAGAAAGCAGTCACATTTGACAATAATGCCCCAAACCCAACTGCAGCTTGTCTGCCTCCACCAAAAACCGTACCAAATCAAGGGAGCCAAGGGCTTGGTGAGGCTGGACCTGCTGCCTCAGATGCAACTTGGCCACCACTGCCAAAGCCTTCTATGCCTACTGCGTCAGGGATGTTGGCGCACTCAGGGCAGTGTGCAGCGCCTACGACTGATCCAGCCAACAGGCACGATCAAGGCCATGGCCCAGATATGCAAGTGATTGCAATGCTCACGACACTAATGAATGCCATGCGTGCTCTGCTTTCCAGCCTACACACGCCAGCAGCACATAGCGCACTCCAAGTGCTGGACGCGCTACATCCAGTTCCTGCGGCTCTACAGTAGACGGCATCATGGCTCCTTCGCACCTGTCTTTTCAAAAGAAAGTCAAGAAAGCTTTCATTTTCCAATGGAATGCTCGTGGGTTCCAGTCCCGGATTTTTGATTTACAGCACTACGTCTACGAGAATCACTTCCCCATTCTTGTGATTTGTGAACCGAAAACCCCGGAAATTTGGCGACTAACCGGTTACGAGGCATTTTCATCACCCACGTGCAACAGATCCAGCAAAGTCGTCGTCTACATTTGACGTGAACTTACATATGTGCAACATTATGTTCCTCCGAACGACGACAATCAGTACGTTTGCTGACAGTGAAGTGCCGTGACCAGACGTTTACGCTACTGGCGGTGTACTTGGCGCCATCAAGTCGTTTCGACGCCAGAAGGTTGAGTGGGTTGATGGCAGCTACACCTTCTCCGTGGGTTATTATGGGTAACTTCAATGCTCATCACACCATGTGGGGAGGCGTTAAGATGGACGTTAGGGGAAGACAGCTTGTGTCCTTCGCCTGTGACCATGGCATCCAGTGCCTGAATGATGGAAGCCCGACCTATATACGAGGAGTGACTTATAGCAGCTGCTTGGACTTGACTTTCGTTTCAAAGTGCCTTAACAACAGCGTCCGGTGGTTTTCGGATGTAGAAACCCATGGCAGCGGCCATATCCTAACCTACCTGATTATTACCGGCAATTCTACATTTTCCCCAGCCACGTGTAGGCAGCGCATTGACTGGACAGTTTTTAAATTACTTATGGAGGCTGCTTGCGCAGAGGGCTTCTCTACCGGTCTTGAACAAAAAATTAAGGAGGCCATGGAACACGCCACTTGCCACTTTAACCCTGTCGCTAACTACACCGATTTTTACTTCGAATTGCAGCGACTGCGATCACAACGCCGCAGGACAGAGCGCAGATACCGACGCACAAAGTCGCGCCTAGACCTAAGAGATGCTAGGCGCATACAGAAGAAGATTCAGCGCAGAATTCAGGCACTGCAAACACAACGATGGAGGACATTTTGCCAAACACTTGATCCACGGAAGCCTTTGTCACGCATTTGGAGTGTAATTCGGGGTCTTCGCACGTACCCTCAACAGCGCTACCCGTTTAAATCCGTAGCGCTTCACCAAAGGCGCAGTGTGGTTGAGGTAGATGAAGATTTCTGTGCAAGAATAACAGGCCCTCCGAATCCAGGCGCAACGCTGCACTGCAACAATGTTCCACCCTCACGGGATTCTCGGATGGATGCACTATTCTCCATGGAAGAACTTGATGCTGCGCTGGCTAGTTGTAGAAGGTCATCATCACCAGGGCCCGATGGTGTGACGTACACCGCACATGGCAACCTTGGCAAAGAAGCTCGACGGGCTCTTTTGGACACTTATAACAAGTCATGGACTGCTGGCATAGTTCCTCATGATTGGAAGACCAGTCGTCTGGTTCACTTCTTAAGCCGGGGAAATCACCGCTCGACCTTTCATCATACCGTCCAATTGCACTCGCCAGCTACGTCGGCGAAGTCATGGATAGAATGCTGCTCACACGCGTGGAATGGTACTCGGAGCGATATCAGATTTATCCAAACTTCATGTCTGGGTTCCGACGGGGTCGCTCTTCTAACAACAACGTGGTTGACCTTGTAACGTCGGTGCACCACAGCAAAAGATTGAAAAGAATGACCGTGGCATTATTTTTGGATATCAAGGGCGCGTACGACAACGTAACGCATCCGGCCATTTTGGTCGCAATGGAAGCTGCTGAGATCGGAGGCCGCACGTTCAGCTGGACACGCAGCTATTTATCAGAGAGGTCGTTTTTTGTCCTGACTGAGGACGGACCAACGTCCTTAAACCGAAATTCGCGCGGAGTCCCTCAGGGTGAGTGCTGAGCCCAGTTCTCTTCAACATTGCTCTCATCGGCCTGGTCGACGTATTGCCACCATCTGCTAAGATCTCGGTATATGCAGACGACATCTGTATTTGGGCATCAGGGTTGACCCGTCCTCAAGTTCGTGCAAGACTTCAAAAGGCGGCATCGATATTGACATCTTATCTTCGCTTTCAGGGCCTGAACATTTCGACCGAAAGGTGAACTGTTCACTTGTGGCGTTCACACGCAAAATAATGTCACGCTACACCATTCGCATTAATGGTGAAGCCATTCCCTATGACAGAAGCCACAGATTCATTGGTGTTGTTATCCACAGGAACCTCTCGTGGAGTCCACATGTCTACGCCATGAGAAAAAGACTAATTGCGATTGTCCATGTCCTCTCCTTCCTCGGGGGAAAGTCCTGGGGCGCATCAGTGCGCTCTATGCTGCAACAGTACCGTTCCCTATTTCTGGGCTACATGCGGTACAGTCTTCCAATATTCAGTTCCATTAGAAAGACAAATATCAAGACTCTTCAAAGTGCGCAAGCGCAAGCTCTCCGTATCTGCCTTGGACTGCCTAAATGTGCATCAACAGCAGCAACTGTTCTTGTTGCCCGGGAACATCCTGTTACTACATACATTGCTGTTTACACCATGAGAACACATATTCGGCACCTCACACGGGTTCCCTGTCATCACCACGCAACACTCCCAATAATTAGGCCATGTACTGCATTCGCCAAAGTCATTGAAGCTCATCGCGCATATCTTCCATCGGAGTTCACCCCTGCGTCAAGACCGTGCTCACCCTTATGGAGTCTTCATGAACCTCGGGTTCACCTCTATATTCCTGGAATTACGAAGAAAGCTGGTGTATAACCACCCGCTCTCAAACAACTGACATTGAATCACCTGCATTCTTACCACAGTCACCGCATACTTGTTTACACAGATGGATCAGTTCACTCGACCAGTTCTGTGGGGTCGGTGGTGATACCGGCCAGATCCATCTTCATGAAAGTGAAGACGACCTATCCAACATCTTCAACTGGTGCGGATCTCGCAGCCTTACGGGCTGCGGTAGAGTTCATCAGTCAGGAACCTCCACTGACTGGATGGTTTTCACCGACTCTAAAGCAGCCCTTCAAGCCCTGCAAGCTGCGCTACCCCGCGGGTCGCAGGAACAACTTGTTGCTGAGATCCGTCTACTGTACCACGGCACCGTTTTCAAAGGTCATGACATCATTTTTCAATGGCTGCCAGGACACTGATATTAACGGTAATCACCAGGCCGATGCGGCTGCGCGTTCGGCAAACAACGACGGACTTCCAGTGAGGATCCCAATATCAAGACCTGACGCAGCGTGTGGGCTTCACCCTTTGGCGCTGGAGATCACACTTTTAGCGTGGAACACGGGAGAATTTTGCAACCCCCGCCTCAAGGCACTGGACACTGGACTACGCCTTTGTCTTCCACGTAACTTAGCACGTCGCGACGCAACATTGTTATGCCGTTTATGGATCGGCGTTGCTTTTACCAACCACTATGCTTTCCGGATGGGGATGGCCGACAGTCCTTCCTGTGAAAGCTGCGGTTGTGAGGAGACCATCGCTCAACTTCTCTGTGAGTGCCCTGCATTTGCGAGTGCAAGACACACTGTGTTGTGCTCTGGACCGCCTCGATCCTCGCCCATTAACAGAGCAAAAGATCCTCGGTCCGTGGCCACAGCAGTCGACTGCCCTCAAGGCATACAAGGCACTCTTTGCCTACTTTTGAGCGACTGGATTGAGTGACAGATTGTGACAGCGTTGTGCGTGTGTGTATGTGTTATGCCTTTTTCCCCTTCTCTCTTCCTCCTTCTAGCCCCCTAATCCCTCTTCCCCAGTGCAGGGTAGCCAACCAGAACCCCTTTCTGGTTAACATCCCTGGCTTTCCCTCCTCCTCTTTATGTGTCTATCTATCACTTAAGTCTCCTACTATGATCACCATATTTTATTTTCATCGGGCGATACAAGTACAAATAGATATCACTATAACAGGAGCCGATGCTAAATATACACTGTCAGTGGGACCTTCTCTGAAAAAAAAAGCATTCGTTCAGTTGCTTACTTACAAAGCAATTAAATAGCAGATGAGCAATTGGGAGCGCAAAACCAGAAAACCTATAACGAATTGCTAACGAGAGGGAAGAAAACAGATTAAAAGTTAAAAACACACAATCTATCAATAGGCAAATTAAGAGAACGCGCTCAAAAATTCACTTGTCACTGAAGCGAAACGTAGTATAAATTAAGGGAATTTTTATTGAGTGGCGATAAGATGCAGATTATGATGCGTTTTGACTTCTCATGACAATGATTTCTCCACTCAAATGACTGAAAAATATGCAGTTTGTTTTCTGTAATTACTCTACAAGTATACAAGGCTTTTTCATCAAATCTAAGAATATTATAGTTAAACGGTTTTAAAGACTCTAAACAGCTCAGAACAATAAGATAATTCGTCCTCTGAATAATGTTCACACTAACCTATGATGAAGCTGCAACGACAATTAGAGAGTATTAACAGTGTAATACAAATTAGGAACCGGTGCGCGGCAATGGCCCAAGATATTTATTCAGTGGGCTTGAATTTCAAGGGTACGAAAGCGTGAAAGATGTGTTGTATGTGATGTCCCAAGATGATATTCAATACGTGAGGTAGCCATGTATGAAGGGAAAATACAACATCCGTATGGCAGGTAGCTCAAAGTAATGCCGAGACTTGATTGTCACGTGAATACAAAAACTGTGTTAGCGCTAGTGAGTTAGACATGATGATAAAATTTTGATTGATTTCTAAAACGGCACAAAGAAATGCGAAATACGATGCGTATATTATGTGCATGGCTAAGCAGTGTCTTTTTTGGGTTCATTTGTAGACTGCTGCTTTAGCACCAATTAATAATATTCAGGAGGTCCATGTTTAATTTAGCAGTCAGCATGCACACCAATAAACATACAAATATTGTAGCCATGTAATAGTTAAGGCATTTTCACATATGATTAATAGAATAGGATTCAAGAAAAGGCCCAAATGCATTCCTGTGATACACCATAATCTATAAATTTTGGATTCTACAATATGTCATCGTATTGAACAACCTGCAGCCTACAAGCAAAACAGCTACAGATTAAGTTAAGTGCACATCCAGGAACGCCGAGTAATTCTGAATTTTGAATGAGAACGCGTTTTTTGATGGTGTGAAGCAATTTGTTTGTTGAAGTAGGGCACAGGAAAGAAGTATGGGATCGAGTGCACACTAATGATTAAGGATTATCGTTTTCTGTATTGGCGTTAAAACTGTGATGAAATGTGTTCGCGATAAGCTCTAGCATCTGCAAAGATATCAGTGTCATCGTTAAGGACAGTGTGATGATGTTCCAGAATTTTCTATATTTAGGAACTCTTTTATCGATTGCAAGTTTTTACGGGTGTTATTTTCATTGCATTGAATTTTAGTTTCATAATAACGGCCCTTGGTACTATTGAGCACAGGTGATAAAGTTTGACAATTCGTTGTCAAGTGGTTTTGAAGGGCAAGGTTAATCGGCTGCTGTTTATTCTTATTCGGAAATAATTTTTTTTGAATGGCACACAATAGTCCACTAGCAATACGGAGGAACGGAAGCCTTTTTGAGTTCGCGGGAGCAGCAGCACAAGGCTTCATGCTCCGATTTTTTATATTCACTAACTTAAAAATTTTGAATGAGAGAAGCTGTCATTCAAGACAACACCCGTATTTTATTAGTTATATTAAGCCTAATATAATGTGCTCGGATTCAGGCCGAATATGCAAGAAACGAGAACTTCGTTGCGGATAAATTTTTCTCCGGAGGTAAAATACAATCCATGCGTTCGAAGCATTAACATTAGCAACTCTGCCTTCTGTAGAACACAAGGAAAAATTTCTAATTTCTAATATGAGAATTTATTTCTAATAAGGAACTGAAATTGTCTTCAGTTTGTAATGATTTGCTGTTTTTTCGATCAAAATAAAAAATGGCGATGGTTTAACTCTGGTTAAACCTGGAGTGACGCGATAGCTACAGCTGGCCCCCAGTGGAACTTGCTCAGTTCAATTGCAAAATCAGTCTTTCGCCGCTCCGTTTCGCTGGGCGTTCATTCTTCATCTTAGTCCCACTTCACGCGGCGCATGCGCACAACTGTGGCAGCTCGGTGTCGTCCGCGCCGCGCCGCCGGCTGCAGCAGCTGCTCCGCACCACGTGGCAGGTCACGTGACCAGCCACGTGACAAACCACGTGATCAGCCACGGCCCCGCGCCGCCGGCAGCTGCTCCGCACCACAAGACCAACCACGTGACAGCATGGCGGCACCGCCACGCTGAAGGCTCGAAATGCTACCGTAATGTAGCCATCGCTACAAAAATCCTCAAGGCTTAAGTGTCAAATAATTATTTCGGTTACTGGTGAAACAATCTGGGGTCATGCATGAAAATTATTTGCCTTAAAATCGATATTTAGAGACGTTTTTGTAAAGTTCTATAAAATAAAATGGCGGCCACCTAACGACAATTTTTGATCGCGAAGGAACCTAGGAGAATAACTACGACAATAGAACTTTATACTATACATTTTTTAAAGGCAAACAAACATTGTTTAGTGGAAAGTCTCAGTCATTTGGCTTGAAATTATTCTCCTTTAGAATCAGCGGAGGGCATCTGCCCACCTCTCATTGTGACACGTTCGTACGACTCGGTTTCAGAGAGCTTGTGCGTCTTGGGTGTTTCACGAGATCTGACATGAGATCACGAGATCTGACAGTGTGTGAGTGGAAATATTTACTATTCAAAAACTAAGGCAGCAAAAACCAATTGCCGCTGTCGCCTGGCAACTTTAATGCGGAGCTAAAGTGTACCACTGATTTTTCAGAGCTTTTACGAATATTCGGGTCATAGATTAGAATACGACACAACAAGAAGTGCACATAACAGTCTTTTCTAGATGCTATCATATGTGCTGCTGCAAAAATTACTTATTAGCCCGCATATATTACGCTCCTCTTTGGATGGGTCCACCAGGTGCTGTTGGTTATTTGGAGCCCATGTAAACAATCCACGGAGGTTCCAACGCGAACCATGCAAAGAATGTAAACAGGAACATGATTTCTCTCCGCGTTGTATGAAGACTTCACAACAAGTATTTAAAAATAAAATATCCAACTGCTTTTCTTAGAGGGCGCTGGCACTGCGAAGCTTCATACAGTAAAATAAGGTCACCAAGCTCTAAAAACCAAATTCTAAAACGGAACGAACAAGAAACGGACGAAGAAGAAAATGTGCAGCGCGAGCACTGTTCCCTGTCTTTTAGAATGAGTAGCAACCAGCTCGCCCAAGCTTCCACTTCGGCACAAACAAGTACTGCTATGGTGGCCTCATTTGGTGAAAAATATTTTTTCAAGAAATTTTCTCTTTGCATGGAGATCCTCAGCCAATGTTGGCAAGAATTACACTGGCGTTCGAATGGAAGATTGAACTGAGATGGGGCATGCTGTTTTTGTCAACGCTTTGTTCAAAAAGTAGTCTGAAAACAGAATCAGTGCAGTTTAGAAGCCTACCTTGGAAATTGTTAATACACTTCGTACGCACTTTTGATTACTTTGCAATGACAGAACCTAAAACTTGTCACAAAATTCCACCCAAAGGGACTAGAGAGCGCAGTGTTCCCCTGTGTGGCCTTCCGATTGGCAAAATCGCGGCATGTAGGCCTATATAAGTGCTGATTTCCAGGAGGACGAAGGCATTTGCTTATGGTGCAAGTCTGGAAAAGGAGCTAGAAAAATCTGCTTTTTCCTTAAGAGCATTCAGGGGGTCAGTTAAATATCCTGCATAATAAGACCATCCTGAAAGTGAGCAAGGACCACATCGAGAACAACGTTACTGGCATTAGTGTGCACTTCCGTGTTGGCCTCCTGGTCGAATTTTCCAAGTGCAGGCGTACATTGAAGCCAGGACTTCAATTCCGCGAAGGCTCTACCCAGGACCTTTCCACGTAAGAAGGGGTCAGCGCCTTTCGTCATGTGGGTGAGAGGCTCAGCTAGCTTGGATAATTTGTGAACAAACAGGCGATAGTTCATGCACAGGCCCAGGAAACGACTCAGGCTTGTTTGTCTGTTGGCTTGGGGAAGGCAGCTACGGTGGCCGTCTTTTCGAGGTCTTTACTGACGCCTCATACGTTCGCAGTGCGACCAAGAAACCAGTTAATAAAATGAAAAGTGACATTTTTATGGGTTGAGAGAGTGACCGGCGGAACGTATGGCCTCGAAAACAGCACGCAAACGTTTCAGGTGCTCATCGAACGTGCCGGAGAAAATCACGACATCGTCGAGATATACGACGCACGACTGGCAGTTCAGGCCAGACAGCACGGTGTCTATCAGTCTTTATAATGTGGGATGCACCAAGGACAGGCCCAAAGAGATCACCTCAAACTCGTATAAAGCTTCAGGAATAATAAAGGAGGTCTTCACCCGGTCACGTTCGTCGACCTCTATTTGCCAATACACACTGCTGAGGACGAGGGACCGAAATTAGGTGGAATTGCGCAGGCGGTCTAGGAAGCTGCCACACATCCTTTTTTGTGACGTTATGGAGGCGTCTGCAATCCACACAGGACCTTAGGGTGCGATCTTTCTTCGTGGACGGTTGCATGACGTCGTCCAGGAGCATTTGTGTAACATGGCGGCGGATGGTGTCACGTTCCTTTGAAGACACCCAATAAGGGCGATGACACAGTGGTTTTGGCCCACGGCAGCTATAATTCGTTGCTTGGTGAGCAGCGTCTGTCGGACCTTGGCAGTGGCATCGCAGAATCGTCGCGGAAGGTATATATGAGGCTCTCCACCCAGCGTTTCTGACTGGGCAAAGAGGTGCAGGTTTACGTTTGTCGGAATGGGTGTAGCCGCCGTCTCGTCGAGGTCCGATGCGGTGGACCAGGAGCACTGGCTGGTGCGCTCTCCATGGTCATCAATATAAGCGACGACCACTGTCATTGTCAATTCTTGCTGCGCACGGGTAAAGCTGGTGACTAAGATATCGGTGCTTCCGTTGGCAAGTTCTACCAGACCTCGAACTACACAAACGTGTCGTGTGAGTAGCAGCCACATGTTCACTTCAGCGATGCCAGGAGTGCTGGTGCTTTCATTGCACTCAACTGTCACGAATTTCCTGGCTCGCGGAGGGAGCGTTATGTGGTCGACACATACGCGCAACATCACCCTCCGGGGCTCAGTGTTGCTGTCAACGGCTCGCTGGGACGGAAAAAAGATATCACAAGCTCCCAAAGGTCAATGACCGCACCATACATTTGTAGGAAATCTATGGCCAGAATCAGTTCTTTTGAGCAGTTATGTAGTACGGCAAAGGTGCCAGAGGAAATAATAACGAGGATCTGGATGTGAACGCCGATCGGCATCACTACATGGCCACCGGCGGTGCGGATTACGGGTCTACACCAAGGCGTCAGAACCTTACACAGGGTTGTGGCGAGCTGCCTGCTCATCACAGAAAAATCAGAGCGCGTATCGACGAGTTCGTTCACTTCATAACTCTTGGCGGCTGCTAAAATGTTAGGTGAACCAGTCGTTCGCAGCACGTCAGCGAGATCGTTGGTTCGGGTCGTCGCCGCTCGGGTCGTCGCGTCAAATCGTCGGGTGGAAGCTCTTGACTGTCTGCAGTGGCGCCGGCCATACCCCCGGAGGACGCCGTCTTCAGTTTTCCCGGCAAAGGGACGGGCCTCTGATCTGACCAGAGGATGAGGGCAGGCTGGACGAAGCAAAACGCCTCGGGATGGCGATTCGGATTGGCGCTGCTGCGAGGTCGGGGGCAATACGTGAGCGGCCAGAACTTTCACCATAGTGGGGTCGAGGCGCGTCCGGTGGGAATCCTCTTGTGGGATGTCGTTTCTGCTGAAGGACGAATCTGAACATAAAAAACGTAACAACTCTTTATTCGATTAGTGATGGCAACGGACGAGCATACCAACGCTACGCTCGTCTCGGTAGCGGAAGGAAGAAAGCCGCCCTTCCCAGCCGGGCAGCCTGTTTTTGTAGCCACCGTGGGTGACACCTGCCTTGAGTGACGCAGCGGTTGCGCTGTGTTTCATCGGTAATGCAGTCCAGCGTGTGGCCGTGCTGTGGCCAAGGTTGTGGCCAAGTACTTACACCAGGGTGGCCAAATCCTGATCTGGTGAGGGAGTGCGTTGTCGGTTCTGGTCACCGAGATTAGGCCGCACCCCAGCCCTGAAAATGCAATTCCATCGACACGCGGAGATTTTTTTCAAAGCCGGTGGAGAATTGCATGGCTCCAGGATTCGAACCCCGGTCATCTTGCACGTCAGGCAGATGCTCGACCTCTTCGCCATCGCTGCATCCCCAATGCCTCTATGCTCTATGCAGGCCGCCTCTATGTAGAAGAAAATAAACGAAGAATTGAAATGAGAAGAACCGCTCTTACTTGAGCATATTTAAAGTGATGCCTCTGATGAACACATCTACTTTTCAGATGTGCCGAAGCGGCCTTCTAGAATATAATTGAAAATGTAACCCTAAGCTGCCAGGGCAAGGGTCTTGCAAGTTGAAAAGATGTGCGAGAATCTCGGCCTACTGGACACATTACCTTCCATTGCCCAAAATCGAGGTCCGCTACATCCATGGTACAGCTTTCCCGGAACCTGAGATTTCACTCATACACAGTTCTGCAGAAAATAAACTCTACGACATTTTATAAAAGAAGTTCTTGAGCTCAAGGAACAGTACAGGAACAGTAAAGTGGTTTCACGAACTGTTATGCCTACGACTCAAAGCCAGACGTTTACGTTGGAAGCGAATTGGTACCAGTGGATTGGGAAGAAACAGTAAGCCTTCCAAAGTGCGCGTCTGTCCTCACTGCATATTCTTGCGGCGTCTGTGTGGCCGTCAAACAAATAAGCGAGAGCCTGACATTCAGTATTACATACACAAAATTGTTAATCCTACTTAAACCACTTCGCTTTAGAAGTGCAATTACTCCGCTATTTGGTGACATCACAAACAGTGTAACAACGGCCACAGAGTCAGGTAGAAAACAAAACTTTGCTGGGTCGCGTGTCTTGTCGGAATAAGCAGAGCGAGGGAGCAGAATTTTGCGATGCCCAAGCTCATATCGAGTAGCAGAATAATTAAATAATCCCTTTAAAGGAACTGAACACTGATCAAAACCTGTCATCAGATTATCAAGGAACTGAAAAGATCAAGGCCCAAGCTGTAAGAATTAACACTCCCATATAAAAAAACTTCTACTTAAAAGTTTGATTCGGCATCGAAAATTGCATAAAAGCTATCTTTCGGCGAAACCCGCCAGTATCAGTGAGTCCACCAGGTGACCAAGCCTTTGTAAAATATCACTTAGTTGTTTTGTGTGCAACGTGTTTTCTTCTTTACGGGTGTTCGTATCCCTTATTTTTATTTACAATCCCTGGAACGCGCACTACGATGGATGAAAAATAAAGCCCCCTTCGCATCGTCGGCCGTGCGCTATTAGCTTTTCTAACTATATGGCACCACAGTGTCTTGAATAACAAAGGTAAAAACAGCGCTTAGTTTAACTCAAAGCACACAAAACGACGGGCAGGTCCTTTCCGTATTTCTGTGTGGTTTGTATTAAATTTATCTTTAACACGTTGTTTACGAAGAAACGAGCCTCGACTTGCGCAAGATGCACGGGCATCGTAATGGAGAGGTGTCGGGCTGGGGTCAGTACCGGAAAACCTTGAGGCAACGAGCACAGGTGCTGTTCCGGGCAATGCGGCTGTGAAGGCATGACTTCAGGGAACGTTTACTGTTTTACTCCTAATTCAGCATTTACATCCAAAGAAATCGCCGAGCACCCAGCAGCATGATGGCATAGTCATATCACGAGAAGGAATTCTTTCATTACTCTTAAAACTGGATTCCAAGAAGTCACCTAATCCTGATAACATACCTAACGAATTTTTGAAGCGTTACTGCGAATGGGTTTCCTATATTTTAGAGATAATATTTATAGCATCATTACGTGACAGCACTGTACCGGGTGACTGGCTGTTAGCAAGAGTTGTCCCAGTTCTTAAATCTGGTGATAAATTTGATGTTTCAAATTACCATCCTATATCTATCTCATGTTCTGTGTGCAAAATGTTAGAGCATATAATATCTAAATACCTTGTAGAATACATTGAAAGTAATCACCTTTATTTATAGTAAACAGCATGGCTTCCGTAGCGGTCTCTCGACACAAACACAACTTTTTGAAATTACTCATCCTTTTGCTACAGCCATAAACTCAAAAAGAGCAAATTGATGTCATTGCGATAGATCTCTCCGAAGCATTCGACAGAGTGTGTCATGGCAAGCTTTTACACAAGTTGCATGAAATGGGTATTGATGTACAAATAATTAATTGGATTCAAGCTTACTTAAATAACAGAGAACAATTTGTACAAATAGATGAAGAACGCTCATCGACTTAACCAATATCATCTGGTGTTCCGCAAGGATCCGTTCTGGGTCCGATATTGTTTTTATTATATATTAATGATATTGCGAAAGACGTACACCCTCTCGTTGAAGCGCGCTTGTTTGCTGATGACTTTGTGTTATTTTGTCGCATAAAATGCCAGCAAGACCAGGTTCTCTTGAGTGACTCTTCGAAGCTTGTGTATGATTGGTGTGTAAAGTGGGACATGAAAATTAATTATGAAAAGTCAACTTCTATGATTGTGTCTAACAAGAAGAAGCCATTAGCGTTCCCGTACGTAATTAATGACAGAACACTAAAGCGTACAAGTAAATTAAAATATTTAGGTATAACGATTAGTCATGACTTAAACTGGAGTGATCATGTACAAAACATTTGTGGAGCAGCTCAACCAAAACTTGGATTCCTAAGGCGGAAGCTAAAAGATTCACCATTGGATGTCAAACTAGAAGCCTATAACTCAAATAGTAAGACCAACTCTGGAATACGCAAGTATAATTTGGGATCCGATTCAGCAATATCTTGTAGACAAAATTGAACGTGTTCAAAGATTGGCAGTAAGGTTTATATTTTCGTCTTACCAAAGAACGCAGTCCATATCTGAACTTCTTTTACGAGCGCAGTTACCAACAATGGCTATTCGCAGAAAAATTGCTAGGCTAAAGTTTTTTTTATCAGCTTTATCACAATATGTTCAATCTGGATTCAAGCTTGTACTTGCGGCCACCCGGAAGATTGTCATCGCGTACTAACCATCTTTTTGCAGTAATGCCGTACATGCCCAGAGTTGATCTGTATAAGTTTTCGTTTTTACCTAAACCATGTATAGATTGGAATAACCTTGACCGACACGTATTCGACAAAACATATTCTCTTGAAACCTTTGTAAAACAGCTGGAACTGTGTTCCATTGACTGATTATCCCATCCCCACCTTGTAACAGCCCGCAAGGGCTAACAATATTTGTAAATAAATAAATAAATAAACGGAGGTGAGGGGAACACCTGCGTGACGCCGTAAAAACGGAGTGCGGCACCTTTGAGAGCGTGGTAGTTGAGTTCCGCAGCTGGCGGAAGGGCTAGGAGAGGGAAACCTCCCGGCGGTAAGGCCTCACGGATAAGGCGGGCCTGTGCTGCCGGTGATGCGACGCCGTCAAGGTAGAAGGTCGCTTCCGCTTGGTAGAACCAGACGGCTGAATTGGCGTCGTAGAACGGCGGAAGACCTATCATTGACTGGCCAGTTCCATCATTCGCATCCAAAGCTATGGTGTGGTGTATGTGCTGGAATCTAGGAGCGGCGAAAGGCTGGAATTCGGGAACGGTCGCCTGGGCCACTTGCGAGGGTTCGGCGGCTGTTCGTGGCCACCAGAAATGTGGGCGCGGAGGCGGCCACATTTATTTCGCTGAGCGACGGGAACCGATGCAGCGAGGCCTAGCCAGCTGAGGAACGAAGCGCCTGAGCTGCTTGCTCACCTCGAGAGCTCACGCCCGCCAGAGCCCAGCTTTCAAAGCTGGCGCTCGCTGGCGCGAGAGACACGGTGCCGCTATAATGATCGCTACAGTTACTTGAGTGCCATAAAACTCAACACAACACAATTTCAAGTCCAGAATTTTAGGACAAAAGTTTCGGAAATTGCAAAATTGTAAGATACCTTTACGAGTGATATTGAAGGTAATGGTCCATTCTTCTGATATGTCGCAAAATCTTTATTTTAAACTGTTTCCATCGGTCGCATCGAACAGCTAAGTATCCCATAAAAAACCAATGGGGAACGTTTTTGACGATAGCAAAAACGTTAATAGAAAAATAAAATTCATGACTTCCATCTTGTTATCTCTACACATTTTATTCTTATAGGGAAATCATACGTTACATAAAAATTGCGTCCATAAATGGTTTGCCGCTTAAAAGCGCTTTTGTCCAGAATTGCTCGGTATGGTAAAAATTAAATACGCTCACCTTTATCTTTCGATCGTTGCCACACTTTCGATACGAGCTCATAACACTTTATATACGACCTCAATCATTGGCTACATCGCTATTAATGCCATATTAAACCACTAAATTTCTCTCATAACTGTAACGCCTCCTCTTTACCACCATATGCCAGACTTTACTAACGCACGAGTCGCGACGTGACACCGAGCTGCTAAACCTTATGGACTATCCTGCATGCCTATGGCTCACGAGGAAGTTTTAGCCGCACAATTTCCAGAGATATCAAACAGTTCCACGTCTCTAGGTTCGTTTGCGTAGCATTGTGGTGCTCGGCAAGCGCAGCACATTACAAGTGTGCCTGATGAAACAAGAATTCCAATGTGCTTAAGGGAACGGCACAGCATAGCCACCGGGACGCCGCATGGTGTGGAAGGAAACAAAGCGCAAGCGCAGTGAACGGGCATAGCACTTGTTGACGAAGCACGCAAAATATTGCGTCGTCTTGGCAATAAAACGCTCAACTCTACATACAATAACTGGAAGGAACCTGTGATACGGTGTAGCTAAGAGCAAGGCTGGCTTGAAATTCCATGCAACAGCCTGGTAGCTATAAGATGTTAGGCGAAATTGGTTCGCGCCCTCGTTTTACTAGGTACTCCTTAAAAAATTGACATTGACAAAGCCTTACACCATGATGCCTTGCTCGCGAACTTAAGCGATTGTTATTACGATGTGCAACGTGTAACGGGCGTGAACTGAGTGTTACTTCGCTTCCATCCTCTTTTTGTGCTCAGATGGAATCATCCGAGATGAAGCGTCGGGCTCGAGACAGTGAACGTGGCGCTAAGGTACCGTAACGCAGGCTAGTATACCCAAACCAGTGTCATATCGTTAAGCAGAAAAACCGGTTTGGAAGCCGGCAACCCGCTGATTCCACTAATTTATTGCTCTGCCCGACTATAATGAAACGCGAACAAGGCAAATGAAATGGCACGAGAAGAACGACTGATTTGTGTAGGAAAAAAAAATAAGCAAAACAGATTTAATGTTCGACGGTGCAAAAATCGCTTCACAGAATTCTTCCACAGGCTTGAATTCTTCGCATAGGTCTCTATAGTTTTCTGCTGTTGTTTTTCCGTCGTAAGTTTCTGGTTGCGCTTCGCTTGAAGCTGACAGCGGATGCCACGTACGTGAAGGGTAAAGGGTGCAGCCGAGAGTTTCCTGCTCTGCTTGAAGCCGAAATTATCGTTGATATTTCTGATAGACATGGTAGGCTTCTTGGGATTTTTGTCCAACGTGGTTGCATAACAACACCCTTCTGGGGAAAAGTATAACTCCGCACCTAACATGATGTATAATGAATGTTGCAGGATATCCCGCCACGGAATTTAAGGAAAGTTTTCCGAGGTTAAAAGCAGTATGCTTGGGACACACTAAAACCGGTCTGGGCCGACGTCTGAAAACAGGTAAAAAATATCGGCTGTTAAAGTTGTTGCCATATTTATAATATTCACAGAGGAGTGTCTTTTTGAAATTAGAGATATGTTTTGACAGGTAGTAAGCGCCATATCTGTTTTTAAAATTTAAAAGACACCGTAACCTTTGGCGCTGTGATCCTAATTATTTTGGCCATTTTTCGCGCAGTTCAAAAATAGTGCGCCTACTGTGCGCATACAGCGCTCCATAAAATCGCGCCCGGCCGCGGAGCACGTTACACGTGACCTTCACCTCAGTGCCTCGGTAGGAGAATTAAGGAAAATCGAGCGGCGTGGGTAGCGCGGGGAAAACAGAGAAGTCCACGTGGCATTACAGCAGCGATGTGGCACGATTTGCGGGACGTCGCTCTCCGCGCCGAGTCAGCGCGAGATTTTAAAGCTACAACGTTAAGGAGCTCGTATCGCAGAAAAGCTGGTGTCAGCGTTTTTGGCGGTGTCGGCGATCTAACAGGGGAACCTCAAAAAAAAAAATCTTGTGGTGATACACGAAATCGGACCGATTGCTTTCAGATTGCGAGGTGAGCTTGCGCAGAACGCGCTACGAAGGCTCCTATTTTTCTCAATTGCATGAAATTGTGCCGAAAAGAAATCTAAGCATGCTTAAACCCCAAAACACCAGGCCACAATACCCATCCAGGACCCCACCTTCCAAAACATCGAAAGTCTAGGAGACACATACATGCATTCAGACAGGGGAGCGACCTTGTATATACTTCCCGCAGCATATACTTCCCGCACTAGTGCACATTGCTCACGAAACAAAGATTTCGGCGTCCGTGGGGTTTCGGCGTGGCGGTCCTTTATGCGGCTTTTCGAGAGACTGAATAGTCCCAGCAACACAAAAAGGCCATATAGCAAAACGCAGTTTTTCTCCACAGGCTAGAAACGGACACTGTAGGGTGTGATGTCAATGAACTTCTTAATTGTTCGTTGTAGTATGTCCCAGAAGATCATACCATCAGTGCACAGAATAAAACAATGGTCAATTGTCTCTGGTGTATATCACAGGCGGCAATTCACTGCCCATGGCGCAAGCATCTCCTTAGCATGAAGCCATGCCTTCACAGGCAGCGTGGATGTGTACACTTTAAAGCAGAACGTTTATGCACCAGAAGAAATGCACATTCGCCTAACACGTTTTTAAACACTGCTGTCAAGGAACTCGAGGAAAGGTTGCCGATACAACGGTACAGGAAACACCATGTATGTTCCTGAGTCATTTGTCTTCTGGAGAGGCTACGCTTGTAGTCTAAAGAAAAGTGCGCAGTTAGGAACTTGAAAGTGTCAGCAACTTCCTTAAAAGGAATCTCCATAAAGGCCCCTCACACGCACTGACACGCCTATTAAGCGCAGATAATAAAAAAGGGTGTATTGCCGATTTAAAAAAAACGCGAAAGAACCCGATGCACGAATAAGTGAACAAGGCCTATTACAACAGACTGTAGAGAAAGACGCATGGGTTTTCATTGGGAAAACCATACGAAGGTTGCAGATATTGTGTACGTCAGCGGCACTTTTTTCCTTGCACAGTGGAGCACCTGCAGCACATAGGGAAGTTTTGGTAATAAAAAAATGTTGCAGACTTGAGCTTGAGCAAACACTGACAAGTCCCTACCCATCCAAGCCTGGGTTTGTTGCCCCATGGAGATTATCTGTGAATCCCAGCAGGCTCCACTGCTCCGAATTTCGTGAAGAGGAACCCCTAGGTACTGATGAGTCCCGCAGTTCAGCTCATGCCACCAATATGACTTGGCGTTGTGCCCCAATGACCCAACAAAAAGCATTTGGATTTATCTAAATTAAGAGCCGCAATTAATACCTCACGAAAGTATTTAGCCAAATGTAATGCCCTAAGCACACTCTTGTTTGCCTAGGCTAAAATCATAAATTCACATTGTGCCAGGGAGAAGGCACGCATAGTTGCGGTGTTAATATTGCTGAGGCAAACGGGCTCAAGATATAGGGCAAACAACAAAGGCGATAATGAAGAGCCTTGGCGAAAAACAATTTCAAAGGAATAGGTTTGGTTAGCTCTTGGTTAAAAATTATCCTTGTATAGAACTCCTTATAGCACAGTCTGATGCCCCTAAGCAAAACATCTCCAACATTTGTATGCTCTAAGACCACAAAAAAAAATCGTGACGAAGTTTATTAAATACCTTTGCAAGGTCAATCTGAATTAGAGCTATTTTCCTGGTCTCATCTCATCCTGTCTCCAATACTGAACGTGCGATGTGAATATTGATTTGGATGCTGCAGCCTCTGATACCACCGACCTGATGCGTGCCTATTAAGTCAGCGACAACAAGGTGCAGACGATTCAAAAGAGAGAGAGAGAGAGAAAGAAAGACGGAAAGGCAGGGAGGCTGACTAGGCAGCGCCCGGTGTACTACCCTACACGTGGGAAGGGGAACGGAGGGAGAGATAGAAAAGGAAGAGAACCTTCGCATAAAGTCTATAATGTACATTGTAGAGGGAAACTGGACGATATCCCTCAACTTTTTTCATCCGATTTTTATCTGTGCTTTTTGGAATAATATAGTATGTCCAGAATAGGAAGTGGGGGGCAAAAAACCACCATCATAAGAAGCCTGTAAAACCTCAATCAAAACAGGCGCTAGGAAATTAGAAAATGTTTTCTAGAACTCTCTAGTGACACCATCTGGCCCAGGAGATTTCTGCACCGTCAGGTCACAAATGGCAGATTTTATTCCTTTCAAAGTGATAGACCCCTCCGCTACATCATGCTGCCCATCGTCAAGTCGAGAAAAGGCTCTGAGTAAGCGACTGTAATTTGATCTCACATTTATGCCCGCACAACCCTCAAACAGCTTCCGATAAACATCAAAGAAAGCACCAATAATACGCTACGAGGGCTCGTTGTTTCGAACTGAATAAAAAGTGGCCTATAGTGAATGCGTTTGGTCTTCGACTTCATGATGTGTGTTAGTGTGCTGATGTACTCTTAAAGACGAAGTTTAAGCGTCCTTCTAAATTTTAGATTAGCGCTAGAAATCGCCAAAATTTATTTAGCCACACTGCCGCCGGTAATCGTGCTGTAGAGATTTAAAGAAAACGATAACAGATAAGGCTATCACTATTTCTCAGCTGAAAATCTCCAATTACTACCAGCTGCCAATCAGTCAGGAATTTCGTCAATGAGCTTCTACTTAGTATGGCCTACTTTACCTCTTTTCTTTGGTCCTGCTACACTCGTATTACTTACCGAAACATCCACCTGTTTACCTCAAAAAGCCTTTTTATTTAAACTTAATCGTGTGCTTTCCTGACAAACGTAGTACACGTTACTTGTGTCCACCGGCATCCCCACAGACTCTGCGCATGCCAATTGAACCCAACGGATCGCTAGTTACCTTGGAATTAAATTCATGTTGCCCAGGATTTAAGACGCGCTTTTCTTACAAAGAGGGCACACGGATTCACATACTATATCATGATGTGCCTAGATTTCTGGAGACAACAATTTCTTTTGACCGGAGCGACAGGAGTTTGAGCTCTTTAGCACAGCCAGCCAGCTTTTTCAACAGACTGAATGTTATATACTTAGCTTGCTTCCTACGTCAACTTAATTATTTAAACAAATGAATTATCGTCGCAACAACGTAACTCATTACGCTGAAGCACAATTCCTGTCGCACAGTAGGCGAAGTCACGATTTTTCATCCAACATATCTAGTCCTGGCATAAGGCCTCCGAAATATTGCTCTCAAATATAATAATGGCGTTTTAAGCAGAGAAAATTCAAGCCATTTAGCACTGTAGTAACTCCAGTAACAGTACAACTGTCACAACCTGTATACTGATAGCCTTTTTTGCGGAGGCATGAGTCGCACAATTGGACAGGAGGTGTTCATCTATATTATATTAGAGAACAAGAGATGACACAACATCGTGGCGCACGTGCCAACGCTTACAATACCTATTTGCAAAGAGAAGCAGGAGAAACTCATTTAACTTATCGAGAGAATATAGCGCAGAGTACGAAAGGACACAAGAAAAACTTATGTATGGCGGTGAACCAGCCATCTCAAGAGGTGCAACTTCACACTGCCAACCAAGAAAGCTTTGCTGTTAACGTATGCGTGCCACACGCAAAAGTCTGGCGGTTTCTTAGGCACGCAACCAATGTCAAGAGGCTAGAATGTCCATCTGCGAGATACAGATCCCAAGGAGGTTTATCCTATTTAGGTGTGGAGCCAGATTAGACTCTACCAACTACGTGAAATCTACGTCAGCACTTTGGCCCGGGTAATATACTGCTGGAAATTCGGAAAATCTTCAAAGAGGTACTTTCTGATAGAGTGCCGCCTGGAGTAGCAGCACAGGCTGCCTACAAAATAGAGATGGCAGCATTACCATGTCAGCGACATGTGTGGCCAGAACTGGTGCATAATGTACGACAGCAGCCTTGGCAGTTAAACGGGCGGTGGTGTTCGAACTGTTATTGTGGGCAAGAACTGTAAGTTCTTTGGCTCTTTATTTTCAATTATCGCATGCGGATGCCGTTTTTACGCGTTCTATTTGATATGGAGGAAGCCACCGAGCACCTAGTGCACAATTTGTCACCCGCGGAATTTGCAACAGTGTTCGAGATTGTTGCCACTTTTTAGGCCTCTTATTTTAAATGTTTGTTCTAGCACCTAATATAAAGAGTCCATGAACGAAGGCATCAAATTGTCGAGTGCCCCTGCTCCTGTCACTAAAACCAACTTCCTTAGTGCTCGTCAGTCAATATCAGACCAGTGAGCACTTCGACGCCGTAACCTGCTGTTGTATTTCTGGCTGTTTGACGCCATTACTGAATGATATTTTACTTCGTGCTTCTGCCAGCATTCATAATCTGGAAGACATTGATTGCAAGGTGGTGGTCACTAATTTTCGACATATTGAAGTCGGCAATAGGCGCTGTTCCTCCTCGTGTAATACTTGCATGTTGTTCTGTGGATGTAAGACGAGTAGGTATTGCTCTATTGTAGCTTTTTAAGCGCTGATTAGCGAAAAGCCTGTTACACCGGCGAACACCCATTTGATTTCTTCATAGTGACCTTTAGTTTCGAGTCCCGAGAAATGCATCAAAAATGCCTTTATGTTCTTAGAATTCCTGAGGCATGAAATATATTTGATAACGATTTTGGTCAGTGCTAGTTGGTTCACTGCTTAGAAATATTGACCCAGCGCTATGGACTAGGAGACAAAGAAAACACGTACCACAGGACGGGCGCTGTACAAGGCCCGTCCTGTGGTATGTGTTTTCTTTGTGTCGTCTCCTAGCGCTTTGCCATCATTTCTTAGAAAATGTATGTTTCATGTCTGGACTCATTTCCAATCTTTACAGCATTTAGCAATCCTATATATCTACTTACTTTGAAACGTAAAGTGTTTCAGGGGTGTCTTGTTAGGAATGTGGCTATTGAAATCAGTTTAGTGAGTGTTACTTGTTTATTCGTCATAAAACGCCCAGCAACGGACAGGATGACAGAGGTTTCAACCGCTGATGTCGTATAACTTGCTCTCCAGGCTGCTACGGTCATCATAGTTTGCAAATTTTAAAAGCTCATTGGCCAACACCGTCTTTCTCGCCGTCAGCTTCGTTTGCCTTCAAAGTTTGTTTACACTTGGTTTGTGCATTGTGCTTTCTCCTATCTGCGATTTCTAGGGGCTATTTCCTATTTGCTTCATTTATATACGCGCCGCCCTACTCGATTCGCTCTATTGATTTAGGTAAAATGCCGGTGCCTTCGACTCGTGTCTTCCGGCTTACGGTATCATTTTGGCAACCTTATAGGTGAAGAGTTTCACAGCCCATGACTTTCTGTTCATTTTCAATGGCATAATTATCGCAAAGAAGAAGTTGTTTTTTTTTACATGTGGGTACTAAAATGTTTTCATTTCGCTCAAAATAAAAGAGCAGTAAAAGCGAAGCTTCCCGTCTTCGTTTTTGTGTTATCAAAGAAGCAGCCCTGATGTCGTGGCTATGACTTGTGCACGGTTTTCCCTTGCGCCTCGGAACAACTTCGTCGTCATTAAACCCGTGTTAAGTAAACACCCGGAAAAAATGCTCTAAGAAGCAGTTGAATCGGCGCAGAGCCTTTCACATCCACCTAAACGTCTGTGGGAGCAAAGAAATGCTGAAGCCGCTTTTCTTAGAGGGAAGGATGCCGTTGTTCGAGACGCAATAGCAAAACTCATCGTAAAAGGCGGTAGGGCCCTCAGGTGCGAAATCACCGAGCAGATTCACCCGCAAAACGTGGTTCTGAAGGGGTGCTCGGATCGTCTGCGGATCGCGACTTGGGCTCGGATCGTATGCTGAAGGGTGGGAGGCAGCGCTGGCGGGGGGTTACGAACTCCAGAGATGAGCGCTAGTCGGCGTGCGATCTCCTCTCGAATGAACTTCTGAATGTCATGCCTGAGCTGCTGCCCTCCTGCGGTTTCGACATCAGCGGACAGGACGTCGTCAGGCTGTACGGTGCGACGAGTGAGGACGCGTTGCTTGCGGAGCTCCTCGTAGCTCTGGCACAAGCTGATGACGGAGGCCATGGTGGCCGCTGCTTGGCTAGAAGCATTTGGAACGCATCTTCATTGATACCCTTTATGATATTTTGGATCTTATCAGCCTCGGTCATATCGCTGTTCACGCGCTTGCAAAGATCCACCAGGTCCTCAATATAACTAGTAAATGTCTCGCCAGGCTGCTGAGCCCGTTCGCGTAAGCCATATTCGGCGCGAAGTTTGCGCACGCCAGGACAGCCAAGTACCTCAATGAAGCTCGTCTTGAACGTGGACCATGTGGGGATATCGGCTTCGTGGTTACGGAACCAGAGGTTGGCGACATCAGCCAGGTAAAAGATGACGTTGTTTAGTTTCATGGCGTCGTCCCAGCGGTTGTGCGTGCTGACCCGCTCGTAGGAAGCCAGCCAGTCCTAGACGTCAGAGTCGCCGAGCCCACTGAAGACAGCCGGGTCCCGTTGTCGAGGTGTGCCGGAGCAGAGAAGCGGAGCAGCCGGTGGCTGGGGAGCCAGGGGGGCGTTATTCGGCATTGCTGACGTTACAGTGCTGCTGCGGAGCTCCAGGACGGGATCAGGAGAAACCTCGACCACTTGAAAAGGGGTTTAATAGCTCAGGCACCACCAGATCCAGGAATGCAGAACCAGGCGCAGAACGAGGCCTTCTAGGCGTCCGCGGTTATTCTAGAGCCCGGCAGCAAGCGCGCGCTCAGCGATAGCACTGCCGCTACCTCGTTGTCACATCTTCGTCTTTACAGTTCGATTTATAATTTCGCGCCACCGTGCCAAGCTATCGCTGATCATCTGCATTACAACGTACTTATTATCAGTATTTTTTCTATTTCATCTCAGCATTGTTCAATAGGCTTTGATCTTTATTTGCAGGAAGCCCTTTAATTACCTGGAACCTGTAGCGGACACCGATAGACCATGGCGATTGAACCTCGTAGTGTCTTACACATTTGTCAATCCGTGTGCAGTGTAGTCCACCTGGCTATCTTTATCAGTTTTTGCCACATAGTACGCAAAAATATGCCATTAAGACCTTTTACGCGTGCTCTCAAGAAAGTTAATTGTAAATAGTTCGATGAGTAACCGAAGAGCTGAATTTTGAAAGAATCTTGACGGCTAGTTCGCAAGCTGCGCAAAGCGACTCCAAAATTATTACTTTGCTGCAAGGGTTGAATAAGAGCCTTCTACGGCATAACTGATTAAACCTTTCAAAAAATGAGGAGCTCACGCATGCTTTCAACCTGAGATTGCATGCACAGTGAAATGCCTTTTATATTTAAGCTGGAGCCTTACAACGATCCCCAAAAAAATCATTCACGAAGCTTTGCTCGAAAGTTTTCTGGTCCAAGGTTTCGTCGGCACGTAAGACTATTTTATACCTGCGAAGTACTCACAATTAAGAGGATGGTTACCAGATTCGAGCATCCTACATTTCTTAAAAACGAATACCGTTTTATTTATTGAGTGTATGATGAAATGAAATTGTTAATTGGGAAAAATGAACGCAGAAATGCTTTATTTTTTTTATCCGGGCTCTCATGTGGCTAGTTGTTTCATTTTCCGA
>JARKHS020005655.1:0-82297 GCA_030143305.2 Amblyomma americanum
ATTACGATATCGTGTCAAGCTGGTCCCCTGCCTAAATGAAGAGAACGGCCCTTCGACAAGCCAAGCCGAATTGTGGCCCGAAGATGCTGGTGGCGTGGCTGGCGCTAAACCTAACGTAGCTGGTATTGCTACGAGTGCGCTGCAGGCCTTGCTCCTGAACCAAGCAGCAGCTTGAAAAACTTGGTGAGCACTGCAGTCTTATGCACTGAAAAAATGCTACTTCAGCTACTTTTTTTGCAAGTCATCGTTGCTTAACATCCGTACATATTCCCAACAAACGTTACCGTCATACGCACCACAACGCGTTCACTTTGTGCCTCTCTACACACTTGAGCCAATGTAAAGACGGGCGTTTTGTTGTGTTGTGTTTCTTTGAACTTCCTCGGATACTGGATGATTATTTTATATATAGTGTACATAGCTCTTTCCTGCATATAAACGCGTGCAATAAATACCAGGCTGAAAGAAAAAGTCTTCGCGGCAGACGCTTTGCATGCCCGGCTGGTACGCAGGGGGCCTGGGTTCGAACCCCAATGCCAGCTAATTTCTTTTTCCGAATGAGCTCACGTGAGAGATACCACTACCTGTGGTCACATTCTGCGGAAAACTTCCGGTGACCGACTATCCTTTCCAAGTGGAATATAGAGCTTTCGCATGAATAAAAAAAAAAAACTAGCGGAACACTTTGTGGGTCAAAAACGTGCATGGCGAAAGGCTTCCTGATTGCTGTGTCACCTCGACTGCCTGTCGCTATATACAGCTGCCACTGGGGTGAGGGGTGCTTCTGACGTCACTGTTGCTAAGCGCAGATGTGGATGCGCCGGGTGCTGCCGGATGTGCGACGAGGATGCGCGCTGGTAAGGGGGAGGGTAGGAGCTGGCACTGCGCCAAGATGAGCCTGACGGACACCTTTACCCCTAGTATGAGCGCTTAAAGGGTTTCGCCTTAAATACGTCTTAGGCAAAGTTGGCCTCAAATGAGTGCTTCGAAGCTGTTATTTTATGCAAACATCGCAGGGCCGCTTTACTGGATTATCATGACTCTATGTAAATGGGAGCGCTACCAGGACGTGGCAGAAGCTTTTTGAGCTCTCTATTTTGCGAGGAATGAAATGGGAGGTATTTACGTGCGTACGAAGGTGCCAGTTTCTCAAGATGTGCAAAATCACTTCGCTTGTCCAAACAAATTGTAAGCACACCCTGCACTGTTAACGAAAAAAACGAAAAAATGGGAGTAAATGGCTTGTCCTCTAGCGCACACCTAAAGGGAGGTTTTAATTTACTCCATATATGTGGGGTATTTTATTTACTCTCTTATACAAGAGAGGCATTTAGGAGTACATGGGAGTAAATTTTGTACTACCGCACAGAACTGGAGCCCAAAAATTGCGTCCTCTCTCTATTTATCCTCATTCCGGCTCATTCCTACAGCAGTGCCAGCGGCGGGAACGGGCAGTAGCTGCGGGGGGCGGCACGGCAAACATCCAACTTGTGAAACTGCGCTGCCCCTAATGTGACCCCGCGTCGCGCGTTCCTTTCGCCGTCTGCAAGCCCAGCGGCAGCGCATAGGCGGAGAGGTGGCAGGGAGTCGCCTGCTTGTCGTCTGCTTTTGCTGTACGAGCTCGTTTGGTTGGCTATGTTCGTAGACAAAAGGGAGTGTAACATTAGAATCAATAGTTAAAATCTGAAAAGAAGTCGCGGGGTAGTTTTCACTGTCTGCACCACGCTATTAATGTGTAAAAACCAGAGCATAATAAGTTGAAAATGAAAACACCCGTGAAGGTTGTTTGGTATGACTGTGTCGGCTTTCACATTCACTTCTTTAAGGCTTGGCTTTTCAATATGACTCAGGACAAATGTAGCCCCCTCAGCTCAATCAAGAGCTCAGCGTTGCAACTATGTTCTATCACACTTCCATGCTCATGCAACACATTTTAATCTAATGCAACACATCGCGAGAACCACAATGAAAATAGCTGGGAAAATTAGGCCTTATTGGAGGCTCTAAAGGGCTGGCGACACTAACAAAGGAAGGTCTCGTGTAGTTAGAGCCCTGGAAGCTTCTTAAGAGAAAGTTAAGTTACGTAGCTTGCTGTTGCAAACAACGGCGACAAGCATACCTTGTACCGCGGCAGGCGCCTGTGAAAGCGGAGAAGTGAGCAGGGATCTAGCGACGATGGTAACCAGGGGTCATCACTCACCGCCATTTTAAGACGACTGACAGGAGACGAAAGGCTAGGTGGCGGGGTGGATGGCGCAAAATGGTGTTTTTTTACTTCATTTGGGACTTGGGGCGCATTGAGTCTAAGAAAATCGATTTAGGAATAGAAGATAAAAGAAGGAGAATCCTCCTTGATGCCACTTTATTTAGCGCAGAGAGTAAAATAAGTTATTTAGTACATTTTTATTCCACATTTAAGGAATAAATGTTTCCGCATATGGAGTATCAAGGGCGGCAAAATCATTTAAACCCCAATTTGGGTTGATTCTTGTTTACAGTGTGAAAACCTTACGGTGCGTTTGCTGAATGACAAATACGGATTGCGAATAGTGGGGCATTTGACAAAGATCACTAGAGAGGCGAAACGTGGGTGCAAGATCAGGTTTCATCAGAATGGTTGATATGAGCTCTCGTACTGGGATGTGCAGTTTCAAGTGGGCGACCGGGTTGTCAAGCGCAATCGTTCAGTCAGCGACACAACCGCGCTATTTGCGGCCCACTTGCGGCCAAATGGGCGGGATACTTTGGTATTGCTGAGAAGCTTTCACTGCTAAACCAAGTCCTGAGTCACCCATGGGCGGGCTCAATCAACGTGTATTTTCACGTGCGAATGCTCAAATGATTATTTGAAAGAGCCGCTACAGTGGCCAAGTGGCCAACATGCTCGGCTGCTGCCCCCCAAACACGCGGGTTCGATCCCGGTCGCGGCGCTAACAGTTCGATAGACGTGAAATGCGAGAGCCCCTTTACTGTGCGAAGTAAGCGGACGGTAAAGGATCCCAGCTGGTCCAAATTACAGAAACCCTCCACTAAGGGCTCTCTCACACCATGCGTCGCTTTGGAACGTAAAACCCGATAATGATAGACTAGCTGCTTGAAAGGTAGGTGTGTTGGAAGGAAAAGGCCGCATGGGCATGCTAGTGCAGAGGTAAGCGATGCACGGGCAAATCTTTACAGATATTAGTCTAATTCCTTTTGGAGAGCAAACTCACTGCCAGAACGAGAAAATCCAAGCAGGTGGAGTTTCACGCCACAGCGGCTCCGTAGGTATCTCTGGCCGCCGCCAGGAAAATCACTGAAAGAGCTTATGTCCTGCAGGAGTGACATAACGCACACGAGAAATCAGGCGGTGCTGGTTGCGTAAATAGCTCGAGATCGAGCTTCCGGTGCTGAAACGCCATACACGCGAGTAAGTGTGCGAAAGAATCTAATGTAAAGACGTCCTTGACCCCAGAGTCTAAATATAAGAAATCGGAAACCTCACTGAATGTCCTACTTGCCGACTCCTGAGTTCCCTAGAGGGAGAGGTTGCGTTCCTTTGGATCCTACCTATGCGCATACAGAAACCAGTCTAGTTTCTCGACATGTAGCACGCACGACTCCTGCATGGGAGCGCAGAGCCTTTGTTCCGTGCCTTGATTTAGTGTCCTGGAGCTTGAGCGCCGCTCTGGTAGCGCGCTGCGGGGTGCTGCTGGTGGCCTGAGGCCAAGGAGCGAGGCTAGCGCCTTCCATTTCCGCCCAGCGTCAGGAGCCAGGGAGAACGTAGCCTGAGGTGGGACGGCCTTCAAGCAGCGCAAGCAACTCTTTTGCGGCCACGGTCCTCGCCTTAACCGTGCCCGCGATCCGTTCTCTGCCAACCTGGAGCCTAGCATACTGTCTAGTGCCATGGACGTGCGGAGGGACCAGATGAACGGCGCCACGGGGAAGATTTATCGAGACTGCTCCCTGGCGGACGCGAGGGTTGCGAGAGAGATGTATTATTCTGCTGTTCCATCACCTCCCTGAGGTAGCCCTAACGGCAGATATATTTTATTGGTGAGGTTGAAGAGGACTACGCGCCATGCGGTGAACATTCTGCAGAGCCCTCTTTCACAGCATATCTCTCTCGATGCGGCAGCTCAGCAGGCACGTGTAGAGTCACTAGGAGGAGTGAAGCAACAGCTTCGCGTAGCGATGCGGCTCGGCTTTCCTTCTCCTCTCGTCGTAGCAGGCGGAGCTCACCGTGGAGAATGTAGAGACTTACAACACCGCATCGATGTTGCATGCGGATGGGCCCGGACAAAGCTGAGAGTGACAGTTGACAAGGGGACGCGGCACCATTTGCGTTGCTCACTTTCCAGCCGGCTGCGTAGCCGAGAGAGGCCAACAAACACCTTTGCTCGCTGGTATCCTAAGTGTGATCTTCTCGGGCAAAGGTGTGCTCAGAGTAGCAGAGATGCATAGTTCCTCACCACGGTAGAATCTCGATAGGTCGTCTTCTTACTCGGTGCTGGAAATCAGGAGGCATGCTCTTCTTTCGTCATTGTGTAGGTAGATCGGAAGGCAATTGAAAGGCCGAAGTTTCGAGAGCAGACTGACCAGCCTTTTTACAGAAAAGTTGGAGAACGCATTTAGTCCATGAATAACAGATTTCATGCATTTTCTGATTTCAGTAAATGGAGGCGTGATATACATTTCGCCTTTTCATTTTATCTTTGGTTACAGTGCTCTGCATGACGAAATGAAAGCAAAGAGAATTTACACTTTTCTTGTGCGAGGCAAGTAATGAACATCACGGAGGTGAATGTCAGCCAAGACGCAAATAAAGCACTGTTTATGGATAAAAAGTGAACAGGGGGGCATGCGCATAGACACAGACTAGAGTAATCTAGCTTTTATATTTATTAGGAATAAATACCCATTTTTTAGCATCGTTAGATCACACCTGCTTTTCACTCTAAAGAAAAGCCAAAAAGGTCCGGTTTTTGAAACCAAGTGACGGGCGGCACATATGTTATTCTTACGGAATTTGGACTCCCTTGCTGAAGTACGACAAAAATTACGCCGAAAGCAAACTAGAATGTAGAGTTTTTCTATTGACAACCATTTTTCAAAATCACCCATGGGAAGCAAAAAGTACATGTATCGTTTTTTTGAATAGCGCCGCGTTTTATATCTGCCTTCACTTTTGTGAATGCGCTGTTTCTCCTCTCCTGTGTGTGTTTTGTTAGTTTTTTTTGCTGTTTCCGGGATAGAAAATATCTGCAAGGCTTCTGTACCACGTATTTGTGCGAAATGGCTCGCGAAAACCCCGCGTGCCACGGGCTGTATTAAGACACCACCGAACACGGTGTGCGCTCGAGAAGAGAATTCGGAACGAGCTGGTTGTGGAAACCTGATAGTTGTTACTCCTACCATAAACTCTACTTTGGAGGGAAAACTCAGCCAAAGGTTCTCAAGCAATGGCGCCATGGGCAACTTCAATGTAAACCGATTCTTTGCAGACGTCTGAGAGTACGCATCAAATAATGCAATATTTAAGGCTCCCTTCCCCGAGCGCATTTTTAAAATTTATTTTCTATTGTTAACGTTCGCAATTGAGTCGCTACAAAAGAGGTTCATTGCACATAAATGGTATTCAATCAGCAAATGCAATACACATACATCGAGAACAACGTATCGAAAAAGGCGCTTAGAAAAATAATTGAAGAAAGTAGTACCGGTAGCTCAGTGGTTAAGGCGCTCTTCTACTGAGTCAGAGTACCTGGGTTCGAACCCGACCGCGGCGGTAGCGTTTCGATTGAGGCGAAACGCAAAAGCGCCCGTGTGCTGTGCGATGTCAGTGCATATTAACAATCCCCATGTGGTCGAAATAATTGGAGCCCTGCACTACGGCGCCTCTTACTTCCTTTTTGCTCTCAGTTCCTCCTTTTTCGTTTCCTTACGGCGCGGCTCAGGTGTCCGCCGAGATGTGAGAAAGGTACTGAGCCTTTTCCTTTCCCCAAAAACTAATTTTCAATTTTTCAAAGTAGTGCCAGCCCCAAACTGCAGAGCAGACATAAATTTACATTGATCAAAACAATGAAAGTCATATGCAGTAAAGATGCATTGCACTTAAAAAGAAAGCATTCAAGAAGTTCAATGATTGAAATAGCATTGAAATTGGGAGACGAAAATTAAAAGCGTACTTGTCTAAGCCCATATTTTTCATGAGTATAACATCACCCGGCTATTAGCAGATGGGGATCTATGTCTACCTGCAACAGGTGTGTCAACATTCAAGTAGAAATAGAGTGTAAGCTTGTGCTCAATAGACGCGTATTTCCATCAATTGCTCATCTGTCACATTGAAGCTGTGGCGGGATGGCGCGAAGTTATTGTTTTATAATATGCATAGTATGTCATACCATTATCTGGCCGCAAGTTATTCACCATCTTCAAACGTTTACACGAGCAGATGCAGAACAAATCGCAAGTTAAACCATGGAAGCAAGGTTACGGGAAAAAATACAAATGTTTCATTGGCATTTATTACACCCCTGTTTGCTGCTGAGAAAGATTTCGGTGCATGATTCTGGATGAAAAAATTTCAAGAAAACATTTCGTTTCCCTTTGGCATTGAAAATTTGATAATGAAATTTCCGCAGCAGTACAGCAAGTAATATAAAATGTGAAGCGACTAGAAGACTGCATTTGTTCGGCTTTTGACATGGAGGTGCGCAGCTAGCAGAAGTAGAATGGTACACAGATACTTCATTGGAGTTTCAGAGAGTAAATTTTGTTCCGAAACATTTTGGTACACGCAGAAATATACAGAGAATGTTCATTTGCTGGAAGCCACAACTATAGTTCAAGAAAGGAGTACAAAATATCGATTGTAATCACACAACTCAAGTAACATTCAAATTAATTGCTTAGTTTGATTACGCGCAAAAAACTGCGTACTATTGGGGAGTAATGTGTACCCTGAATTTTCTGTAGTATTAATACAATGTTCCCGTGAAAGCTGGAACGGGCATTCCCTTAGCGTTGGCACGGGAGCAGCATTTGGAGCACCATGGCTCATGCAGCGCATCTTTCCGCTTCGCAGCTGTACAACAAGCTTCTCGCGCTATGCTAAAAAGCGTGACCACCCGTTCTTGGTATTTCTTTCATGCCAACAAGTGCTTTGGGGAATTGTCTGCGATTGTTTCTTTATGGCGATGCTGATATTGCGCTCCGGTGAGGTGGAAACCAATCCGGGGCCTACAACACGTAATACTGAGAAATTACTTGAGCTGAAGCATCTTCCCGCCAGTCTCTGGGACCAGATGGAAGTTCCTTTCGGGTCTTAAAAGAATTCCATTCACGATCTGTAGAATCCGCTAAGGGCCAGGCCAAGTTGGTTAACTGTTAAGGTTGGTTAGGCTATTAAGGTCGGTAAAAAGGGCATCAAAACCAAAATCGAGGCAATCCAGATTAGATTAGACAATTTTGAAGAAAAAATAAAGGTATTAGAATCTTTTTACAAAATTGCTAGAAAAATTAAAGAGTCGGCACAAGTTCAACAAATCGGTTCGGCTCTACAACAGCGTGTTGAGGAACTTGAGGAGAGACCACGATGCAACAACCTCCATTTTAACGGTATCCCTGACTCTCGCTAAACATGGTAACAGTCCAAGTCGAACGTAAGGGTAGTACCCACCGAAGTAATCGACAGGCTGCCCGACAAAGCAATCGAGCGCGCTCATCGCATTGGTCACAACACGACCGATAAGCGTCGCGAAATTGTTTTTAAGTTCGCCAGCGCGAAAACAAAAGTCGAAGTACTTTCCGCGCGAGCAAAGCTGAAATATAAGGAATATTTCTATTTCCGAAGATTTTTCGCCCACCACAGTCCATGCCCGAAACAAAACTTACTCAGCACACTAAATTCCAGCCCCAACCATGTCCTCTCCAGATGAAATACACCAAAACTAACCATGAATAAATACTCTTTCGTGTATGACCCGGCAACAAACACCGTCAGCAAAAATTCTGCGTACAAACACCATGAGATAGCGGCCAGCATGTTGATTGATGTTGATTCTGAACACGTACCAAGCTAGGAAAACGTGAGGGGGAGTGGTCGAGAAGCGTCCCAAGCATGAGATTTTTTAAATAATATTCGAAGCGTCATGAATAAGCGCTCTTCCTCAATAACGGTCTTAGATGCATGCAATACCAATATTTTAGTGCAGAAATAAACGTCGCTGTATTCACAGATTCAAGATCATTAGATTTTTGCTGCTGCGTATCGTTTTTCACCCTAACGTTGTGACCGAAGAATGCACAGGGAAGCGGCCTGCTCTTAGACATTTTGAAAGATTTACCATCCCAATGTATTCACGTCTCTGGTAACCAATAAGAGGTTTTCGACATCTTCGCACTTATGCAATAGAATCATCATTGCTGTTTTGTTACGGCCCAGAACTCATTCATCTAACTTTGTAAATGAAGTAAATTATGTCATTAACGTCGTTACATGCTGTTATCCGACATACCTTTATTTCTACTTGGTAATTTTGACTTACCGAACACAGTATAGAGCACCGAACCTCTATCTTTTCAGCTTTTATCATCATTAGTCCAGGATTTCTTTGATGTGCTCTGTTTTCTCGTTCTCAAAACTTTCTACGCAAATTACAAGGTATATAGAATATATTCCAAGCACAACTGACCTTGTATTAACATCGCGGTGGCCTGATCTTGTTTGCGACACCATGTACTTACACGGCTTCAGCGGCCACTCGGTACTTTTAGTGAACACGAACATCTTGCTACGAACAACCGTTAAAAAATTAAAAACATTTCGAAGTTTTGTAAAAGCAAATTTTTAAGCCATTACCGCAGAAATATTCATCTTTCTTGACACCTTTTTAACTGACAATGACTACCGTAGTGTTCAGTCTAACTGGATCACTTATATTACTTTTTCTTAAAAATTGCTTAAGTAACAAATAAATACGTCTCACTTCCCACCCTCGCTTGAGACCATAACGCTCCGTTCCATAACATGTCTCATTCGCTTGGCTAATAAAATTTGTGTCTCTGCAAATCAGACAAAGGTTTTTTTTTATTCACAAGCTGGTGGACTATATGCAAACTGACACACCTTGAGTATGTAGCTGCACTTAAGCAAGCCAAGGGTAACTTTCTTCGTAATACCTTGCCATCCATGCTTGAAACCGACACCGAAAAATTCTGGCGTGTCATCAATCTCAAAACGGATGACATGATAATTTTGATTGACAGCTATTTCTTTGATATTGCACCTAACGCATGTGCGTAATTTTCCTGCGCAATTTTTCTTTAACCACAGATATTACTCTCCAGTTCACGCATGAGAATGATTACCTAGAACTTTTTCCCATTCCCATTGAAGTATCACGCGGCGAATAAATAATGTCATCTCTGAAACTGTCTTCCATTTCTTGGCACAATTTAAAAAACGCAAAAATTTTGGAAGACACACGCTGTTATTCTTCCTTTTTTTCTGACACAGGTTTTCCAGCAGCCGCTCGAAAAAGTTACTTTGGCTGCTGAATGGAAGTTCGGGAAAGTTATCCCACTCCATAACTCAGGTGAAAAGCATTTTCCGTATAACTACAGTCCTATTCCGCTCAATTGCTTTCCGTGTGATATTCTAGAACATGTAATTGCTTTAAGTCTGGCTGGGATTGTCGAAACTACTTCATTTTTTTCGCCATCGCAAACCTGGCTTCCGCAAGACATATTGGATGTGAAAGACAACTAGTATCATTTACGCAGAGATTTAACGTCATCCTTGGCCGCCCTTCATTTGCCAACTTTACATATTTAGCTTTTTCAAAAGCGTTTGATAAAGTATGCAATATACTTCTAATGTTTAAGTTACATCGACTTAACATTGACCCCAAACTCCATGCTTGGCTCGAGTGCTGTCTCTTTACCGTCCACAATTCTCTTGTGCTAATGACTCAAACTCACAACCAAGGATAGTAATGTCCGGTGTACCTCAAGGGCGAGCACTTGGCCCTCTTATTTTTTTAATTCACAATTATGATCATCACTTTTGTGTTTCCTCTAACATTTGCTTATTCGCCGATTGTTTTATCTTCAGGGAAATAATATGTGGCAATGACATATCTTCTCTTCAAGCAGACCTTGATGGTATGCAGGGTATATTGCTGGGCTAGTTGGTAGTTGTCGAACATCATGGAATTGCAGCGCTGGCAGACAAGAACACAGAGAGTACACGCACACAATTGCGCTGAACTGTCAACTTTATTTTGAACATGTGTGATCTGTGCCTTTTATTTAACAGGAGGGCATTAACACTCGAGCGCATCTATACTATACATATATGAGTGGACAGTCTTTTGATAATGCATTCAGGGAGTGCTCGATCCAGACATGACTAAAAACAAAAATGAAAATCGCAAATTGGTCAAGGCTGGGTCAAGAAATGCTAAATGCCAACGCAGCAAACACGATAACAGGGGAGAAGCGAGGCATAAACATAGTTGGGGAGGCATAAAAACAAGAGAAAAAATTGGCATAAATGGCATAAATGGCAAAAACGGCCATAAATGGGCCAAAAATTAACGCGACAAAATTTCATGAAATGGTAAAAACGTATAAAAAGAATACAAGCCAAAAAATTAACACAGCCAAAATTTAAATGAGGCTAACAAAACAGACGTAAAAAAAAACTAAACTGAGGCAATGATAACAGCCAATAAATTCAATGGGGCGCTAAAAGAAGGTAGAGATAATGACGCAGGAAAGGCAACAATTGAAAGGTCAATAAAAGATATATGATGATCGCATATATGTGTGAGAAAAAGGTTTAAGATGGATTCGAATGCCGTACAATCATATTGACCCAGACGGGTATGTGATATCTCTTTCTAGGAGGGCTACCGAAGGCACGATTACGCGCCTGCTTTCAGGTTATCAATGATGGCTGCTCCAGTTATTTCCAGACTCAACTGGCTTATTCTTTTTTTGCCAAGACTCTAGTGTTAGAAAAGATAGGAGGGCGGCTTTTGCATGGTCAGAAGTTTCGACAGTGGATGGCCAAGTTGCTTGATTTGTTCTCTCTCACGTTCAAGTTGTGCTCCTGCAGTCTTTTGTTCAAGCAACGACCTGTCTGTCCAACGTACTCTTTGCCGTAGGAAAGAGGAATAGAATAGACGGTTCCCGGGCGCATGATACATACGGGTCCTTATGCCTAATTGTGCATTCTTTCCTTCGTTCGACTGGCTTGTTTACGCGTCTACACAGTCTGGAAAGGCGATGATGAGCTGCAAAAATAATATGCACTCCTGCTTTTTTCCCAATTCTTTTTAAATTGTGAGAAACCTGTTGAATGTACGGATTGACTGAGTTTTTTATTTCGTTCTGTGTTGATCTGTTTCGTTGGCGTAGTGGGCTTGTCGCTTTGCATTGCACTGAGCATTTTCTCGGTTACTGAGGAGAGAACCATTGCCGGGTACCTGGAATGAACTTTCTTTGGGCTTGAACCTGAAAACTTGTCCCTAGAGAGTGCTGACAAGACTTGGTCAACGCGTTTTTGAAGGCGGCTTGAACAATGATTTTTTTTATTACCTTTCAATGCGCGGAATCTTAGGGTACGACAGGCTTGTTGGCCCTTAGCTCAAAAGACCAGCAAACGTGTTCGGGTGAAAACTGCAACCTAAGCTCGAGAAAGAAAATGGAGCCATTCTTAGGGATCTCATGGGTTAAGATCAGGGGTGATAAATTTTGATTGAAATTGGCCAACACACTGTCAACCTGCTGTAGTTATGCATCCTCGTGGCGGTCTAAATAAACAAGATAATCATTCACGTACCTGATTATTTTAAGAACCAGTAAATGTTTCGGCTTTGTACTGAGTGCTTTGTCCTGCTTGGCTAAGTACAACTCGCTCAAGATGGGGGCGATACATGAACTGATACAGAAGCCCTGTTCTTGGATGAAAAAGTAGCCATTCAACTCAGTGTCGGCTGGATTTGAAATAACTATATAAAAGTTCCAAAAAGCAGCTAACTGAGATGCCGCTGGCATTTTGAAAGGCCACGTTGCCGTGCGGACCAATGCACTCGCTAACACATCGGAGTGACTAATCATGAGGGATTGCGTCGTACAAATCATTAACATCGACGGAAAAACCCAGAAAGGCTCTACTCTGGTTTGTTTGCAGGAAGAGAATGGCATCTTTTGATATTTTAACCCTAAAACGGATTTTCTATTGCTAGCAGCTTTAGTTTGGCTTGGAGAAAAGTGGCGAGTCCACCTTAAACCCTTTCCTCACTCAACTAAGCGCTCATCATATATCTTTTTTTGGCCTTTTATTTGGCTCCTCACTTACGTCACTATTTTATCTGCTTTTCGCGCCTCATGGAACTTCTTGGTGTTACCATTGCCTCATTTTAATTTTTTTACTTGTGTTTTTTAGCCTCTTTTAATTTTTGGCTGTGTTCATTTTTTGCCCTGCATTCTTCTTATGCGTGTTTACCTTTTCATGAATTTTTGTCGTGTTAATTGTTGGCCCATCTTTGCCATTTTTTCACTTGTTGTTATACCAATTTTTTCTCTGGTTTTTATGCATCCTCACCTATCTTTATGAGCCGCTTCTTCCTTGCTACCACGTTTGCTGCGTTGGCGTTTGGCATTTTTTGACCTAACCCTCTGAATGCATTATCAAAAGATTGTCCACTCATGTCGATGCAGTAGATTCGCTTGCTTGTTAATGCCCTCCTGTTAAATATAATTCACAGATCAAACATGTTCAAAATAAAGTTGACAGTTCATGGCAAATGTGTGGTCAATGAAATCATGGTCAATGAAATTAAACAATCGATCTACATTTCTGGCTGTGACAGGAACTTCTATTCAGCTACCTTCTTACTACGTTAATAATGTGCCTCTGGATCATGTTTCATCTTACAAATGTCTTGGTATCCATAATGCTAGCTACATCACTTTGTCCATCACACATCTTACTTGAATATTATTCCTAATCACATGGTCTGATATCTAAAACGTAAATTCTCTAAGGCACCTTCGTCTATAAATATGCTGTTATATAAATCGCTGCGCCGCGCAAATCTCGTGTATGGTGCAGCAGCTTTTGATTCCTTTCAACAAAACCCAATTTACTCATTGGAAATGATACTAAAAACTTCGGCTTGTCTTATTCTTAGTGCTTATAACTACTTTGCCAGCATTTCTGCAATGAAATTTAATCTCAGCCTGCCATTCTTCTCTTCGCGGCGAACTTATCTGCCATCCCCAGTAAATATCGTCAAGGTTAGATTACAATAACAAAATCAGAATTCCGTTATGCAAAACCAATGCCAGGTTTCAGTCATTCCTTGTGCGCACAGCTGTCGCCCGAAATCGCCTTCCCGCTTTAACCGCTGCAATTAATGATAACCAACACCTCAAGGCCGCCTTAGATAACATTGCATAAGTAGGAACGCCTATTTCTTTTCTTTTGCTACAAGTATTTATTCGGTATTGCAGCACTGTATGCACAGAGTTATATTTGGTAACCAGCACATTGAGAACGCATCAGATAATATTCAATAACTTGGAGCCATCATTTCTGTACTACCAATCACCTTGCTGCGGTGCACGTTGTTTTCACAACTTTAAGTAACCACTGCCGTATTTAATGCCTCTGGCTCTCAGGCAACAAAAATAAATAATTAAAAACCCAATTCGTGATTTTATTTAAAATTACTTGCTTCCTAGGGTCGTCTCCGGGCCCTTCATTCGAGACGTGTTTGATGAGTTATATACGCAGTTTAGCGTCCTACACCGAACGTAAAAAAGTACGAATGATCTTCGTTGTCTTTACCAGTTTTATTCTAGAACTTTACTGAGCAATCCGTGCATTAATAACAAAGTAAACTGCCGGGAAAGAAGTGTCCGTGGAAATGCCTTCCTCAGCCCAAAGCTATGGCGGTTTCAGGGGTCCACATGAACCGCGATGTTGGTTATGCAAACCACTATGCCTATCTGCAGCATTAATCTAACCACTTGAACAACTGGCGCGAACAATTAGCGATCATAAAGCAATTTCGCTTCTGTGCTCTTTATTTTGCGAGGATTAAAAATTGAATAGTGAGAAATGCAGCACAAAATGCGGGATACAAGAACCCTACCTTATCACGGTGAAAAAAAATGCAAAAGAAGCACACGCCGGAAAAAATCTTGAGCCTCTTGTAAGAGAGCGAATTCATTTGATTAACGCTGCCCACTGACTTATATGTCGCGGCTGGCTGTTGTGACTTTCGTTTTTTGACTTTTCTGCTCTGACACACGGTAGTGCGCCTCTGCTCACATCTTGTTTTGCATCGGCGTCGTGCAGCTTTCATTGTACATGAACATTGAGTATACGACGCTATAACCTACGCTGTGTTTTCACAACTATGAATGATAATATCTCAAGTTTGCCAGCGGTGGCCTGCTCTCTGTAACTGAGCATAAAACTGCTGTTAAATGCTAGCACAGAGCATGAAATAAGGAGGAGGCAAAACCTTTATAAAGCATGAAACTTGAAAACCTGAGCTAAAACACTCGAAAGCATGCATAGTACCGAAGCGACGACACATAAATGAAGCACAAAACCTTACAGAAAGCTTTATGTGTACAAGAAGGTCCAGAGAAGGTGTCAAAGCCAAGCATCGCAGACTTTGGTACCCGCCGCGATGGTACAGTGTTCAAGGCGGTAGTCTACTGAGTCGGGGTACCCGGGCTCAAACCAGATTGCGGCGGCCGCGTTTCGACAGATGCGCAACGCATAAGGCGCCCGTGTGCTGTGCGATGTCAGTGCGCGTTAAACATGCCCAGGCGGTGGAAATTTTTCCGGAGATCTCCACTACGCCACCTCTTTCTTCCTTTCTTTCTTTGTCTCTTTCTCCTTTTCTTTCTTCCTTCCCTTCCTTCTTTCTCTCTTTCTTTTTTTCTTTCTTTTTTTCGTTCTGTTTTTCTTTCTTTCTTCCTTCACTCACTCCTTCATCCCTTCCTTTACGGCGCGGTTCGGGCGCCCACCCAGATATATCAGAGTTACTGCGTCGCTTTCCTTCCTCAAAACCAATTTTCAATTTAAATTGTTTACTTTCGTATTCTATAATAGCTTTACAGCGTTCACGACTAAGGTAGAAACGAACGAGAAGCACCTAAAATATGATGTCGATAGCGCTGCTCTTAAAGGTGTCTTTTTAGGTGTTGACGCGTAGGTAAGTACTGACCAGCATATGCCAAGGAGCGGGGTAACAGATCTCGAATAGAAGTCCCCTGGTAAAAAAAAATTAGATGTTATTTGCATACGAAACCAACAGCTGTAATAGTAGTCATACTTATTCACGCAGTAAATTGTGTTTAAAGAGGAAAAAGCGCAAGCATTTCTGTCTGGCTGGTTTTCGAGCAAAGTTTTAAATATTTTTCTTTTGTTTTAATTATTTTTAAGTATATGTCGCCTTTGCTAATACGTCGAGTGTGAGTTTCTATAAATAGCTCAGGGCAGGACCGGTCAACATGCCTCAAAACGCTTTTAAAAGCAGAAAATTTCCAGGAAGCCCTTTTGAGCTAAGTGCTGCCAATAAAACGAAAATGAACTTTGCAGCTATTTCCAGCAGGTATTCATGACCCTCGCTCAAGCAGGTTTTTTTTCTCTCATTTCTATTTTTTGCAAAATAATAAAGATAATTTTCTGTCTATAAGAGACAATAGATAAAGGATTAAGGCACACCTGCTATAATAAGCATTGTAAGGATAATACGTGAGAAACGGAGGTTATAAAAAAAAATACGCAATGCCGATCGAATTGGCTGTTGAGGTTGTCGGGTAGGTGAATCAGGGGCTTTTTTCAATAAAACGGCGACAAGATGATAGAAGTGGGTGATGTGAGGAAAACAACTGAAGAGTTATACTCGATAATAAACCTCATGAAGAAAGTAGAAGTGACGCCGAATTATTTTTCCCAAAAAACTCGTTCTATTCCCTTTATCTTGTTACCTATTAACCAGTCCGCTCGTCTGTTAGCAAAATCTTCAGAGACAGATGGTAGCTCAGGGCATTCTTCAGTGCAAAGTCAGTGAGATGCAAAAAAGGACGCGACGGGCTCAAAGCTCGCCTGCTGTATGCGTGTCGTGTGCTCAACGTGATCATAGAGTTAGGTTCTGTCCAGTGAATGTGATATTTGCAAGCTGCAATATGGATTCGTATCTGGCGCTTTCCGAAATACGTCTGCTTTGTGTGCAACATTTTTTCTCTTCCATTTTGAACAAAACGCACAGCCCGAGAGAGGACTATGTACGAACAATGAGAAGCATGCAACAAAAGTCCTGTCTCGAAGCAAACTTTTATTCTGAAGTAAACAACATGCGCTCCTTCCCATGGCCAACCGTCTTCCTTGCCCAATAAATGACTTTTAACTCCGCTCTCCTCAGAATACGGCTCATGTCCGCAAGCATATCAGGCAAGCAGCAAATTATTGAAAATCACTTCGGACGCTCTATTCCCGACCTGTCACGCATCAAGAGCTGCCCAATGTACGCATCTCTATATCGAACTGTATAATGAAGAGCGCCTGACAAACGTGGCAGTTTTCTTTCCGATGTAAAACACTTCTGTAATCTCTGTGGTACGTTGATCGCAATAAAGATATATCACCACAGTTTGTTAGGATCTCGGCTTACAGCCCTTCCTTTCAAATTCATCAGTGTATAGCCAAATCTCATCAACTACCTCGAACTCTTTTTTTCAAGTTGCAAAGATTATGTACTATATTCGAATTATTGGGCTCTGCACTCGCAATATACGAAGTTCCACCCATGTTTCGCGTTGGCATTTTGCCGTCAGAATAAGTAAGAACTCAGACAATTATTTTTCTTTGTCGGTTTGCAGACGGTTGTTTTTCACTGGCTGATCTCATTGTAGGAAAGCTAGCTGTGAGGTATTCTTTTCCCAGCGACATGAATTTTGCGTTCTTGCGCACATTTATGCAAATTACCTTGCCAGGCACACTCCCAGAATATGCGCATTTTTACGTGCTCTCATCACTGACACCCTTGACTGCGTTTTTTCGACGTACGTTTTTCTCTGTAAAATTTTAGAGTTTGAATCTCGGTGTAGATTTTTTAGAATAAAAAAAAAACGTTTTTAAGAACTAGAATTACCATGTTTCCACTGTCACTGTGCATCCCTCTGCATGGTGAAGGCAAAGGCCAGATTGGTTTAGGAGGGTTAAAAAATGGTTGTGACTGAGGCAGTCGAACTATCCTTTCACGGACTGAATAGCAGTACATAGCTAGTAAAACATGGCTCCAAGAAAAAAAAAAGCTGTGTGTGTCCGAACCTGGACGCTGATACCACGTTTAGATCGAGGTCAATGCAAAAAAGCCCCTTGTGCTGTGCGATGTAAGTGCAGGTTAAAGATCCCGAGGGAGCCGAAAATATTCCAGAGCCTTACAGTATTACGCCTCACTCTTCTTTTTTTTCCACCGTCTTCTCTTTCCTCCCGTCGTGGTTGAAGTTCCCACTAGGAAGTCAGACGCTCAGCGCAACTTTCAAATCTTCAAAAATATATTTCCTAACGTTTGAAAGTTGCGAGTATCTATAACAGACCACTCACAGGTGACCGAATTAGCGCGAATTAACAGCGAAAAATGAACGGCATACAGAATACGGCCCCTTTATTTTAATGCAAAAGCATTACTAGGCTATGTCGCGTCTTTTGAATTCGCGAACCTTGTCCGTACCATTACGTCGTTATGAGAAGATAAATGGGCTAACATCTAACTGTGCTACTGCGTGTTGAGATCTTGCTGTGTCAAAAATTTAGTGGATGAGTTCAAATAAGTTATTTAAACATGAAAAACGCACTTATACTTCACAATAGCCACGAACGTGGACATAATACCTAGAATTTGCCCGATGACATCACGGAACGCGTACTGGCATCGGGAAAAACCTGCGTTAGAAGTTAAAAAAAAAGGGAAAGAAAAACATAAAACCGCAAATAGAAAACATAAATAAAAGTGAAGCCCTAAAATTAAAACTAAAAGAAAATAAAAGATGATAAAATATTTTGCAACGAATTTTAAAACAAAAGGAGGGAGAAAGAGGACAGAAACAGGCTTTCGCATTTCTGCTCTTAGCAGACTTAATGGCAATTCGGTAATTTTTATTTTTTGTTCAGAGTGCTCTCAAGGGCATTGAGTTTGTTTTCACATGAGAGACGAAATACAACCTCACAACAGGAACACGCAAAACGAACTCTAACACGTGTCGGCAAATTCTGAAAAAATAGTTTTTCCGACATAACTGAAAAGATATTGTAAGAACAGTGAGCGACCTTCGTCTTCATCTGTAAATATTCATCATCATCACACATCTTCTTCTTCGGAGGACTGGCCGCATACATTCGAGTGGCAATAAAAGCTCTTTTCGTCCACAGTCTCACAAGTGCTGGAGGCTGCTCTCGATCCGAGTACCTATCCGCCGCAACACTGCAGCTACGTTCCGGTCGTCAGCTGGTCGAACCATCCCCCACGATAGAATCCGCCGACCAACGACGCAGTTACACTTCTGTTGGCGTTGCCGGTGGTTCAGCGTGCTTCCCTCTCATGCTGATCCATCCGCCCGCAGTCCTGACTCCAACGCACCATTGCGCTCTGTCACCTGGACACCCGGCACGGACCGTCACCACCCTTCAGCGCGAGCCTCCTACATTTGCGGGTCTTCGTGGTGAGGACGTCGAGGACTGGCTCGACTAGTATAACCAAGTGCCTATAATTGTGGGACTCTGCCATGAAGCCTCTTGTAGGCAGTCGAGTGCGTTATCAGTTAAATCGTGTGTATATATATGAAGGAAGCCAACTTTCACCGAAAGCACAGAGCACAAGAGAATGATTATATCTTTTGTCTTATTTGTTGCGTTCACCAAAGGTAAAATAAAAGTGCAGCAATGTTATCACGCAAAGGTAATTGATAAGTAGAGAAATAACCACATGCCGCAGGAAGAATCTAAAACCACGACCTCCGAATTTCGCGTAAGGTGCTCTACCAATTGAGCTACGGCGGCTTATGTCCATATTTTGCTTTCAGAGGTATTCATGTGCGTGTGTAACATATCCTTGAAAATATTCACTGGCGCCACTAACATTCCTAGGGGCGGACGTAGTTCCTCCGGTATTACCACCAGTGTAACGTGGAACCTACCTGATTGAACAGAGAGTGGGGAAACTGCTAAAAGTCTCTTATGCTACCTACGTTACCAAGTCTGCCCGAGCTGAAGACCTCGTTATGCTACGAACAGGCGATGGAAGGGAGGTGAGGAATTCATTATGGTATGCATGCGAATTATGCCAGCAATCAGCTAAACTAAAGAGCACAAGGAAAGGCTTTTTTTTAAAGCTTTTTGCGTTGGTAGGTGGTAAATTAATATCGCAGCTATTGTATCCCTGAAAGATGAGTGATTAGTGATCATTTCAGCGATAATATATTAAACTAATAATTTGCCTTTGGTCAAAACAACAATATAAAATAAAAGAGAGGAACATTCCATTGTGCTACTTGGTTTCTGCAACTGTTGGCTTTTTTTCTAAGTGCCATAACGAGACCTAAATTTCCCTTCTCTTGTCAGCTCTACGAAGTAGACAGACATTTTTGCTGATCATCTCACCTACAACAGAGTATAGGGCAGGAAACCCAGCTGAAGCAACATTTATATGCGTTAACACAAGGAATAAAGACCATAGACTAGAACTATGACTAGAATATTATCAACGAGATTATCCTGAATAATCTTGCGATCAGAAAAACCCGAGTAGAAGCCCCGGCAAATGGTTACGGAGCCGTCACTGGGGATAGTAAGTGGCGCTGCGCAGTTCGGCCCAAAACGACGAATTTGTGTCGTGTACAACGCCGGACACACCGGAGGTCACGTCTAAATTCACATAGCTTTCATCATCGTTCTTTAGGCGCAAGCGATAGACACGTGCAACATGGCCGTGAATGCCACCGTTAAAACACACTCCGTGGGGCGGTGGCGTTCGCCAGACACAATATACAGGGGGTCTTGACCTCGAGGAGAGGGCGACGAGGCTGTGCTGCCAGGCTGCAGACGGTTCGGATAGAAAAAAAAGCACAGGCTGTTGCAGCGACCTTGCCATTTTTTGGCAGTTCCTCAGATCTCGCGACCCGCAACGCACCTAACTCCCTCTGCTGCGCCGTTCATCATGCGTCAGCGGATAATTGCTGCACCAGACCCGCCGGCACTGGGTCCACTTCGCAGGCTGACCCATCTTTTTCACCTGCCACTTCGCGTTCCTCGACGCCACCCGAAACCTCAGCCGCAGCTCCACAGCGTCTTCCGACTGAGCCTCGCCTTCGGGCCCCGGAAGGGCTGCATGACTCTTGACACGTGCTGATTGATCGTCTGGGGGGGGGGGGGGGGGGAGCCCTGTAGCGACCCGCGCGGTGGCGAAATGCCTAAAAGAACGAACTGTCTCCAGCAAGCGCTGGTTAGAACGCTCGGGACCTGGGCCTCGGCCGGACGCTGCCGCCACCGCTCCGCTGCTCTCTCCTCTCCGGCCGCCCTCCAATAAATGCGGCCCGGTCGCCTTCCTGTCCGACCTCTAAAATGTGATCAAAATTGACCGGGCCTCTGCGAAAGGGGTATTGGTGCTAGGACAGCTCGGACATCTAGGAAGCCTCGTGCTAGGACAGCTGCGAACAGACAAGGCAACAGACAACGTACTATTTGGCTCGGACATGGTACCCATCGAGCTTTAATGCCACGTAGAAGACGATCATGAGCGGGCAATGCCGCGGCATGGAGCGCTCGCGCTGTGCCTGCTATGAACAGACAGTGTAAGATACAACAGACTATTTGGCTGGGGCTTGGTACCCATCGCATTTTAGTGTTACTTATGGCGAATTCCAATCGCAGGCCCGGAGCGGTCTGCACGCTCTGTGACAGAGCGCCTGAATCCGGCGCAGAGCGCGACCTGAAATTGCGATTGGAGTACACTTGCTCTGGCCAGAGCATGCAGGCCAAAGCATGTAGGGCGCTGCTATCGCCGCTGAATAAGAACGTCATGCAAACTTCCGGTCGGATCCGCCGATTTCGGCGGAGCAGTCCCGACTGCTCCACGGAGCAATCTCGGCTCGGCAACCGCTCCCTGTGTACGATTGAAAGACTCGATCCGTGCCTCAGATCTGCGTTTCGAATACAGTTGCTCCGAAAAGAGCAGGAAACGTTGCTCCAGAAGTGCTCCAACTCTGCGATTGGAAGTCACCATTAGAAGGCGACGATGAGCAGGCAGTGCTGCGGGACGGAAGCCTCGCTCTAGGCCATCTATGGACAGTGGAACATACAACGGACTATTTGGCTCGGCCTTCGTACCCATCGGATTTTGGTGCCACATAGAAGACGACGATGGGCGGGCAGTGCCGCGGATTTGTGAGCCGCTTGAGATAAACCTGGATGAGATTTTGCCTGTTTGGATCTGCACCAATCCCTGGCCAATACTCCGCCGTGGGTATGTGCCATCGTACTTGAGGCAACAACAACAACGACGACGGAAGCTTCGCGCTAGGCCAGCTGCGAACAAACAAGGCAATACAAAATCAGACTGCCTGGCTTGGACTTGGTGCCCATCGGATTTTAATGCCTCGCAGAAGACGATGATGAGCGAGCAATGCCGCTGGACGGAAGCCTTGCGCTAGGCCGGCTGCGAGCAGACACGGGAACAGACAGCGGACTATTTGCCGAAGGCTTGATGCCCATCCGATTTTAGAGCCACGTAGAAGGCAATGACCGTGCAATGGCGCGGGTGGGAGCCTCGCGCTAGGCCAGCTAGGAACAGATATGTGAACAGACAACTGACTATTTCGCTCAGGCTTGGTACCGATCGGATTGTAGCACCACGTAGAAGACGGCGATAAGCGGGCATGCAGTGCCGCCGGACGGGAGTCTCGCGCGAGGCCACCTGCGAAGAGAGAAGGGAGCAGACAATGGACGATTTTGCTCGTGGTTAGTACTCAATCGCTTTGTGCTTGAGCACTAAAATATATCTTTTAAATGATACTCTTGTCGTCGGAAAAAGTTGGCGATATCCTACTAGCATTGTTCTGACATCGTGTTATGGCGGATATCGAAAACACTGCGCAAAATTTTGTCGACATGTAAATGGCTGCGAAAAACCCGTGGTGAAAATTTATTTACACCGTGCGAAGGACATGTGAACTGCGCAACAAATCGGCCTTTGTTTATTGTTGCTGCGTTGAGTCATGCCCCTATATATATATTTTTATTATGTTATTCAATACTGCCAGCCACCTTTTGCTGCCCAAGGGAGGAGTGGGGATACAATTGCACAATGCTTTCTCAACAACGATGAAAGGGCGAAAAAAGGCCTGCAGGCAGGCAGCAAAATATCTGGGAACAACTCAAATACTGGACGAGTAACAAACACCCTACATAAAATTAAAAACAAAGCGCGACAAGGGCAACACTCCCGAATTGAACCAAACACCCTAACTTGTACGGCTGGGGTTGATTGTAGATAAAAATGTTTCGGCTGAAGATAAAGTGACCACGCGCAGGTAACGCATTCCAATCGGCTATCGTTCTTGGGAATGACGACAGCTTGTATGCAGTGGTTCTGCATTTGGGCACTACAATTGTTTTATAATGTTTGTGCCGAGTTTGTCGTGTTTTGTTGTACTGCGTATAATTGTCAAAGTCTATTCTGGTGTGACTATTGACGACGTGGAATAACATTTTTAAGCGATGCATTTTGCGACGAGAATACAAGGTGGGTAAACCGGAACGGCCAAGAAGATCAGATATCGATACCTGTCTTCCGTCGGCGTTGAAAATGAAACGTAGTGCTCTTTTTTGGACACGCTCTATACATTTGGCATCCAATTTCGTATGCGGGTCCCATACTACGTAAGCATATTCTAGTAATGGACGCACTAGGGAAGTATACGCCACAAGCTTTTTTTTAGTGGAAGCATGTTTTAGCCGGTATTTTAAAAGCCATAGTCTTTTAGATGCTACTAAGGTTATGTTATTAATGTGCGGGCTCCAACTTAGATTCGAACTGATCGTTACGCCAAGGTACTTAAATTCATCTACCCGTTCAAGAGAGACGCTGTTAATTTTGTAAGAGTGCATAAATGAAACTTTTTTCCTGGTTATGATCATTTTTTAGCACTTACTAACATTTAACGCCATTTTCCAGTTGTTGCACCAATTCCGAACAGCACCTAAATAGTAATCTATAATTAGCTGGTCGCATTCGGAGAGAATTGTGTGATAAATTACGCAGCCGTATGCAAAACAAACGAGCTTGCACAGGAGAATCGAACTTGAGGTCATCTAAATATATAAGAAAAAGAATAGGCCCGAGGACTGAGACCTGCGGCACTCCTGAGAGCACTGGAATAATCGACGAACTGGAACCAGAGATCTGCACATCGAGGTTCTGTCAAAGCTAAAGTATGTTGCTTCGCTCTTACGGAATCAAAAGAAACGATTTTCTTCTGCAGACTGGACAGAAACTCACAGGCTGCAAATAAAAGTGCACCATGCTTTCGAGCTCGCGTTTCCCTGTTTAGAAAATTAGCCTACAACTTCTTGTTTCTAAGTGGTGTGTGCGTGCTCTGCTTTACTTGAAGAATTGCCACCGCAGCCATCCCGTATTAAGCCATCCCGTATTGAGGAGTGCAATCTTTACACGAAAACGGATGGGGCTTAAGGGCTGTATATTAAATACGATAAATTAGATTTTGTAAATGTAAGTTTCGGGTTATCTGAAAGGGCATATTTCGCGAATGTTCGGCTTTGGTGAATAGTGGAATAAAAAGCTAAGTAAGGCGGAGCCTAACGGAGCCTACAGTGTACCTGGCAAAAGATGGAGCCCTGGTTGTATCGGACTTAAAGCGACATCAGTGGGCAGTGTCAAGTCAAGTCAACTTTATTCCAGACATGTAAAGAAAATCACACGGCTGAGGAGTAGGGAAAAAAAAGCCGCAATATTGCGGCTTGACAACGTTCCCTTCCCCTAAACTACATCGGCGGCAGGGATAATGAAAGCATATAAAGCATACATACAAACATACAAAGCACTTAGTTCACAATTTGAACATAACAAAAAAGAACAAAATAATAATAACGTACGGTTTATCCGCAACCGGAAAAGCAACCAACATAATATATCTTACATCACATACAAAAAGAAAAGGCATTTCAAAGCAAACACATTCCAACACAAAGAGCAATCAAGGCATCGCAAAGGCGAGGCTAGCAAAAATTATAAAAATAAAGTTTTCATCTGTCGGTTCGAAGGTAAACTAACGGAAGAGCTGGGTAGGCGAAATTGAATAAGGAAAGTAGGTAAGGCGTAATTTAGTGTCTGAAATCCGTAATTAGTGCGAGGACGTGGAACATACCAAACTTCATGATGGCGACTTAGATGGGAGTGCCTATTTTCGCGTAAATTGATAGTTTCTTCTAAGAACGGCATTCGACGTTCGGACAAGGATTTGTACAGTTGGAGGAGGCGAAAATCATAAAACGAGGAAAATTTAATTATATTATATTTTGAGTATAAAGGCTCAGAAGACGAATAAGAAGGCACATTTGCTTTTGCTTTCAGCGCGGTTTTTTGTACCGTTAACAGCTTGTTTTTATTGGTGGCAGTAGTGCTGCCCCAGATTAAGTTACAATATCTCATATTGGATTCGAACAGTGCGATATACAGAAGAAGCTTGGTTCTCTCATGTAGCATATATTGCATTTTTCTAAGAATTCCGACTGTACGAGACAACTTGGTCTGTAGATGCTCAGTATGACCATCCCACAGCATGTATTCATTAAAGTAAACACCCAGCGATTTGACTACCTTAGCTATTTTTGTGTCAATCACCCCCAATCTCAGAGGATTTTGTATGTTATAATTCGTGTTTTATACGAACAATCGCTTCGAATAATTCTGAGATAGGCCGCGCTTATTCCAACAAACTATTTGAAAAAAGATGATTCACAAGCTTTTAGAGCTTGGTGTTCACTTAGTCCTTGAAAACGGCACTTGCAATATTTTGTAACTGACAGAGGATATTATGCAAACAAGGACTAAATTTTTTATCAGTGACAGGATTAGTACATGTGACGTCAGAAATGTCTCGTACGCCACCCTACACCTGTCTAATCTACGAAAATGAAGAAACCTGTGAAAAATGAGCGTACCGCATGTGGTCAAAATTATTTATGAATTCCGACCTTAGCAATCAGAAAAAAAAGTGGGAAGAGGACATTCAACGTCCGCGTTATGGGTATGAGGCAGTAGCGTTAATCAGCCGTGCAACTGTACGCCAGCCACTTGGTGCTGATGGCCTGTGACTATAACTGTGGTTTGGCACAACGGCCATAAGCACGAGGTCGGACGATTTAAAAAACTGCTTGTGAAAGTGGCTTGATATTATTGGATTTAAGAGTGGCAAACGCGGTATTCACTGAAACCCTTTGGAAACCGTTTCTCCCTTACCTTCGCAAGGCGCCTTCTGCTACCTCTAGCTTCCAGTGCGGCTGCACTTAGTCTTCTCCCCCCCCCCCGCTCTACCTCGGTTTTCATTGGAGCGGCAGAGGAGAAAGCGGAGGTGAGGCAGCTGCGGCGTCTCATGGGCGGCCCGCTTTTCCATTTCGTGTTATGACCATGCTGTCAGGGCAAACGCCACATATCACAGTAGCGAGGTAGACAACAGACGACGCTGCGACAAAATGGCATGTGGACCGGGTGCCATAGCTACCAAGGGGGCACCATTCCACGAACGTTGCTCACGTCGTCACCAAATGCGATGCCGTGAAAGGACAACGTTTGGTTAAACCCAACTAGCAGTGTGGCCGGCTATTCCTAGTACTGTTGTTCATCGCGGCCACAACTCCTGAAGGATCTAAGGTAGCGGTCCTTGGCACAATCGTGGGAGACACACCTCCAGTTTGCGCGATTGAAAGACCACCTCTGGGAGACCACTTGGAGACCCCGTTCGTTGAGCGCACAGAAGCACTCTACCACAGATCCTGTTTTCTGAGGTGTGTAGAATTGCATGCATGATGTCGCAGCTGAGTCAAGAGAGTCAGCTATCCCACTAAAAAATTTTCGCCATGAATCGAGGCAAAGTAAAGTTCCAGCGGCTTCCAAACACATCCGCTTCCTCTAGGGCAGGACCACAGGTGCGGCTCGCCGAATCAGTTTCTCGCGAAGAGGTCCCGAAGCACACGTCCAGCTACCGCCATTTGGCGACTGCTGTCCTTTCCACTCCTCTTAGAGAAACAATCTGGTTGGCCCAGTTGGCGGATAATGCCGCCTTAGTCGACCTCTGCTGACGTCCGCCGATGCGGTCAGTGAGGTCTCCAGTGAGCTGATAATCATGCAGCATATATGGCATAGGACGCGGAATAAGAATACCACCGAAGTGCGACGAGTCTAGGCTGAAATCTCCAAAGCTCGACAATACTCTTTTTTGCAGCTTGCGCGAGAGTTAAATTGACATAGCCGAGGTGCGCTTGGAGCGTAGTCGCTAGAAATGGGGTTGTGACTTGCATTTTCCGGGTATGATCACGAGCTAGCGAATCCCGCTCGAAAAGAGACGGCCAATGCGCAGACGCGGATGCGTTATTACAGGTACCGGTAACTGACACTGAGCCGATGCCGAAGACGAGGATTGTTGAAGGTAGCTGTCTCTTCATCTGAGGAATAAGCTCGTAGTGCAGGAGACGAGTCAGTAAAGCCCCAGTAGGACCTGCACATGGATAGAAAATATACTCTTGGAGGTTGGGTTCAGCATAGAAGTTCTCAATAGTCAGCAAAAGGACGATATAGTGTCAACTTGGTCTCCTGCCTAAATGAAGAGAACGGCCCTTAGACAAGCCAAGCCGAATTGTGGCCCGAAGCTACTAGTGGCGTGGCTTGCGCTAAACTTAACGTAGCTGGTATTGCTACGAGTGCGCTGCAGACCTTGCTCCTGAACCAAGCAGTAGTTTGAAAAACTTGGTGAGCACTGCAGTCTTGTGCACTGGAAAAATGCGAAAGCATTTCCGGTTGACATCAGCTACTTTTTTGCAAGTCCTCATTGCTTAACATCCGTACATATTCCCAACAAACTTTACCGTCATACGCACCACAACGCGTTCACTTTGTGCCTCTCTAACACACTTTAACCAATGTAAAGACGGGCGTTTTAGTTGTGTTGTGTTTCCTTGAACTTCCTCGGCTACTGGATGATTACTTTAATACAATGTACATAGCTCTTTCCTGCATATAAACGCGTGCAATAAATACCAGGCTGAAAGAAAAAAACTCTTCGTGGCATAAGCTTTGCATGCCCGGCTGGCACGCAGCGAGCCAGGGTTCGAACCCCAATGCCAGCTAATCTCTTTTTGCGAATGAGCGCACGTGAGAGCTACCACTCCCTGTGGTCACATTCTGCGAGCAACTTCCGGTGACCGACTTTCCTTTCCATATGAAATATAAAGCTTTCGCATGAAAAAAAAAAAAAACTAGCGGAACACTTTGTGGGTCAAAAACGTGCATGGCGAAAGGCTTCCTGATTACTGTGTCGCCTCGACTGCCTGTTGCTATATTTAGCTGCCACTGGGGCGAGGGGCGCCACTGACGTCACTGTTGCTAAGCGCAGATGTGGATGCGCCGCGTGCTGCCGGGTGGGCGCCGAGGATGCGCGCCGGTAAGGGGGAGGGTAGGAGCTGGCACTGCGCCAAGATGAGCCGGACGCACACCGTCACCGCTAGTATGGGCGCTTAAAGGGTTTCGCCTTAAATACGTCTTAGGCAAAAATGGCCTCAAATGAGTGCTTCGAAGCCGTTATTTTATGCAAACATCGCAGGGCCGCTTTACTGGATTATCATGACGCCATGTAAATGGGAGCGCTACCAGGACGTGGCAGAAGCTTTTTGAGCTCTCTATTTGGCGAGGAATGAAATGGGAGGTATTTTCGTGCGTACGAAGGTGCCAAATCCTCAAGATGTGTAAAATCACTTCGTTTGTCCAAACAAATCGTAAGCACAACACCCTGCACTGTTAACGAAAAAAACGCCAAAATGGGAGTAAATGGCTTGTCCTCTAGCGCACACCTAAAGGGAGTTTTTATTTACTCCATATATGTGGGGTATTTTATTCTACTACTTTGTAGAAGGGAGTAAATTTTGTACTACGCACAGAAATGGAGCCCAAAAATTGCGTCCTCTTTTTTTATCCTCATTCAGGTTCATTCCTACAGCAGTGCCAGCGGCGGGAACGGGCAGTAGCTGCGGGGGCCGCCAAAAATCCAACTTGTGAAACTGCGCTGCCCTAATGTGACCCCGCGTCGTGCGTTCTTTTCGCCGTCTGCAAGCCCAGCGGCGGCGTAGGCGGAGGTGGCAGGAGTCACCTGCTTGTCGTCTGCTTTTGCTGTACGAGCTCGTTTGGTTGGCTATGTTCGTAGACAAAAGGGATGTAACATTAGAATCAATAGTTAAAATATGAAAAGAAGTCGCGGGTAGATTTCACTGTCTGCACCACGCTATTAATGAGTAAAAACCAGAGCATAATAAGTTGAAAATGAAAACACCCGTGAAGGTTGTTTGGTATGACTGTGTCTGCTTTCACATTCACTTCTTTAAGGCTTGGCTTTTCAATATGACTCAGGAAAAATGTAGCCCCCTCAGCTCAATCAAGAGCTCAGCGTTGAAACTATGTTCTATCACAGTTCCATGCTCATGCAACGCATTTTAATCTGCTGCAACACAACGCGAGAACCACAATGAAAATAGCTGTGAGAATGAGGCCTTATCGCAGGCTCTAACGGGCTGGCGACACTAACAAAAGAAGGTCTGGTATAGTTAGAGCCCTGGAAGCTTCTCAAGAGAAGTTAAATTATGTAGCTTGCTGTTGCAAACAACGGCGACAAGCATACCTTGTACCGCGGCAGGCGCCTGTGAAAGCGGAGAAGTGAGCAGGGATCTAGCGACGATGGTAACCAGGGGTCATCACTCACCGCCATTATCAGACGACTGACAGAAGGAGACGAAAACGCTAGGTGGCGGGGCGGATGGCGCAAAATGGTGTTTTTTTACTCCATTTGGGACTTGGGGCGCATTGAGTCTCAAGAAAACTCGATTTAGGAATGGAAGATATAAGAAGGAGAATCCTCCTTGATACCACTTTATTTAGTGCAGAGAGTAAAATAGGTCATTTAGTACATTTTACTCCATATTTAAGGAATAAATGTTTCCGCATATGGAGTATAAAGGGTGGCGCCAACCATTTAAACCCCAATTTGGGTTGATTCTTGTTTACAGTGTGTAAAACCTTCGGTGCGTTTGCTGAATGACAAATACGGATTGCGAATAGTCGGGCATTTGGCAAAGATCACTAGAGAGGCGAAACGTGGGTGCAAGATCAGGTTTCATCAGAATGGTTGATATGAGCTCTCGTACTGGGATGTGCAGTTTCAAGTGGGCGACCGGGTTGTCAAGCGCAATCGTTCAGTCAGCGACACAACCGCGCTATTTGCGGCCCACTTGCGGCCAAATGGGCGGGATACTTTGGTATTGCTGAGAAGCTTTCACTGCTAAACTCAAGCCTGAGTCACCCATGGGCGGGCCAATCAACGTGTATTTTCACGTGCGAATGCTCAAATGATTATTTGAAAGAGCCGCTACAGTGGCCAAGTGGCCAACATGCTCGGCTGCTGCCCCCCAAACACGCAGGTTCGATCCCGGTCGCGGCGCTAACAGTTCGATAGACGTGAAATGCGAGAGCCCCTTGTACTGTGCGAAGTAAGCGGACGGTAAAGATCCCAGCTGGTCCAAATTACAGAAACCCTCCACTAAGGGCTCTCTCACACCATGCGTCGCTTTGGAACGTAAAACCCGATAATGATAGACTAGCTGCTTGAAAGGTAGGTGTGTTGGAAGGAAAAGGCCGCATGGGCATGCTAGTGCAGAGGTAAGCGAAGCACGGGCAAATCTTTACAGATACTAGTCTAATTCCTTTTGGAGAGCAAACTCACTGCCAGAACGAGAAAATTCAAGCAGGTGGAGTTTCACGCCACAGCGGCTCCGTAGGTATCTCTGGCCGCCGCCAGGAAAATCACTGAAAGAGCTTATGTCCTGCAGGAGTGACATAACGCACACGAGAAATCAGGCGGTGCTGGTTGCGTAAATAGCTCGAGATCGAGCTTCCGGTGCTGAAACGCCATACACGCGAGTAAATGTGCGAAAGAATCTAATGTAAAGACGTCCTTGACCCCAGAGTCTAAATATAAGAAATCGGAAACCTCACTGAATGTCCTACTTGCCGACTCCTGAGTTCCCTAGAGGGAGAGGTTGCGTTCCTTTGGATCCTACCTATGCGCATACAGAAACCAGTCTAGTTTCTCGACATGTAGCACGCACGACTCCTGCATGGAGCGCAGAGCCTTTGTTCCCTGCCTTGATTTAGTGTCCTGGAGCTTGAGCGCCGCTCTGGTAGCGCGCTGCGGGGTGCTGCTGGTGGCCTGAGGCCAAGGAGCGAGGCTAGCGCCTTCCATTTCCGCCCAGCGTCAGGAGCCAGGGAGAACGTAGCCTGAGGTGGGACGGCCTTCAAGCAGCGCAAGCAACTCTTTTGCGGCCACGGTCCTCGCCTTAACCGTGCCCGCGATCCGTTCTCTGCCAACCTGGAGCCTAGCATACTGTCTAGTGCCATGGACGTGCGGAGGGACCAGATGAACGGCGCCACGGGGAAGATTTATCGAGACTGCTCCCTGGCGGACGCGAGGGTTGCGAGAGAGATGTATTATTCTGCTGTTCCATGACCTCCCTGAGGTAGCCCTAACGGCAGATATATTTTATTGGTGAGGTTGAAGAGGACTACGCGCCATGCGGTGAACATTCTGTAGAGCCCTCTTTCACAGCATATCTCTCTCGATGCGGCAGCTCAGCAGGCACGTGTAGAGTCACTAGGAGGAGTGAAGCAACAGCTTCGCGTAGCGATGCGGCTCGGCTTTCCTTCTCCTCTCGTCGTAGCAGGCGGAGCTCACCGTGGAGAATGTAGAGACTTACAACACCGCATCGATGTTGCATGCGGATGGGCCCGGACAAAGCTGAGAGTGACAGTTGACAAGGGGACGCGGCACCATTTGCGTTGCTCACTTTCCAGCCGGCTGCGTAGCCGAGAGAGGCCAACAAACACCTTTGCTCGCTGGTATCCTAAGTGTGATCTTCTCGGGCAAAGGTGTGCTCAGAGTAGCAGAGATGCATAGTTCCTCACCACGGTAGAATCTCGATAGGTCGTCTTCTTACTCGGTGCTGGAAATCAGGAGGCATGCTCTTCTTTCGTCATTGTGTAGGTAGATCGGAAGGCAATTGAAAGGCCGAAGTTTCGAGAGCAGACTGACCAGCCTTTTTACAGAAAAGTTGGAGAACGCATTTAGTCCATGAATAACAGATTTCATGCATTTTCTGATTTCAGTAAATGGAGGCGTGATATACATTTCGCCTTTTCATTTTATCTTTGGTTACAGTGCTCTGCATGACGAAATGAAAGCAAAGAGAATTTACACTTTTCTTGTGCGAGGCAAGTAATGAACATCACGGAGGTGAATGTCAGCCAAGACGCAAATAAAGCACTGTTTATGGATAAAAAGTGAACAGGGGGGCATGCGCATAGACACAGACTAGAGTAATCTAGCTTTTATATTTATTAGGAATAAATACCCATTTTTTAGCATCGTTAGATCACACCTGCTTTTCGCTCTAAAGAAAAGCCAAAAAGGTCCGGTTTTTGAAACCAAGTGACGGGCGGCACATATGTTATTCTTACGGAATTTGGACTCCCTTGCTGAAGTACGACAAAAATTACGCCGATAGCAAAATAGAATGTAGAGTTTTTCTATTGACAACCATTTTTCAAAATCACCCATGGGAAGCAAAAAGTACATGTATCGTTTGTTTGAATAGCGCCGCGTTTTATATCTGCCTTCACTTTTGTGAATGCGCTGTTTCTCCTCTCCTGTGTGTGTTTTGTTAGTTTTTTTTGCTGTTTCCGGGATAGAAAATATCTGCAAGGCTTCTGTACCACGTATTTGTGCGAAATGGCTCGCGAAAACCCCGCGTGCCACGGGCTGTATTAAGACACCACCGAACACGGTGTGCGCTCGAGAAGAGAATTCGGAACGAGCTGGTTGTGGAAACCTGATAGTTGTTACTCCTACCATAAACTCTACTTTGGAGGGAAAACTCAGCCAAAGGTTCTCAAGCAATGGCGCCATGGGCAACTTCAATGTAAACCGATTCTTTGCAGACGTCTGAGAGTACGCATCAAATAATGCAACATTTAAGGCTCCCTTCCCCGAGCGCATTTTTAAAATTTATTTTCTATTGTTAACGTTCGCAATTGAGTCGCTACAAAAGAGGTTCATTGCACATAAATGGTATTCAATCAGCAAATGCAATACACATACATCGAGAACAACGTATCGAAAAAGGCGCTTAGAAAAATAATTGAAGAAAGTAGTACCGGTAGCTCAGTGGTTAAGGCGCTCTTCTACTGAGTCAGAGTACCTGGGTTCGAACCCGACCGCGGCGGTAGCGTTTCGATTGAGGCGAAACGCAAAAGCGCCCGTGTGCTGTGCGATGTCAGTGCATATTAACAATCCCCATGTGGTCGAAATAATTGGAGCCCTGCACTACGGCGCCTCTTACTTCCTTTTTGCTCTCAGTCCCTCCTTTTTCGTTTCCTTACGGCGCGGCTCAGGTGTCCGCCGAGATGTGAGAAAGGTACTGAGCCTTTTCCTTTCCCCAAAAACTAATTTTCAATTTTTCAAAGTAGTGCCAGCCCCAAACTGCAGAGCAGACATAAATTTACATTGATCAAAACAATGAAAGTCATATGCAGTAAAGATGCATTGCACTTAAAAAGAAAGCATTCAAGAAGTTCAATGATTGAAATAGCATTGAAATTGGGAGACGAAAATTAAAAGCGTACTTGTCTAAGCCCATATTTTTCATGAGTATAACATCACCCGGCTATTAGCAGATGGGGATCTATGTCTACCTGCAACAGGTGTGTCAACATTCAAGTAGAAATAGAGTGTAAGCTTGTGCTCAATAGACGCGTATTTCCATCAATTGCTCATCTGTCACATTGAAGCTGTGGCGGGATGGCGCGAAGTTATTGTTTTATAATATGCATAGTATGTCATACCATTATCTGGCCGCAAGTTATTCACCATCTTCAAACGTTTACACGAGCAGATGCAGAACAAATCGCAAGTTAAACCATGGAAGCAAGGTTACGGGAAAAAATACAAATGTTTCATTGGCATTTATTACACCCCTGTTTGCTGCTGAGAAAGATTTCGGTGCATGATTCTGGATGAAAAAATTTCAAGAAAACATTTCGTTTCCCTTTGGCGTTGAAAATTTGATAATGAAATTTCCGCAGCAGTACAGCAAGTAATATAAAATGTGAAGCGACTAGAAGACTGCATTTGTTCGGCTTTTGACATGGAGGTGCGCAGCTGGCAGAAGTAGAATGGCACACAGATACTTCATTGGAGTTTCAGAGCGTATATTTTGTTCCGAAACATTTTGGTACACGCAGAAATATACAGTAGAATGTTCATTTGCTGGAAGCCACAACTATAGTTCAAGAAAGGAGTACAAAATATCGATTGTAATCACACAACTCAAGTAACATTCAAATTAATTGCTTAGTTTGATTACGCGCAAAAAACTGCGTACTATTGGGGAGTAATGTGTACCCTGAATTTTCTGTAGTATTAATACAATGTTCCCGTGAAAGCTGGAACGGGCATTCCCTTAGCCTTGGCACGGGAGCAGCATTTGGAGCACCATGGCTCATGCAGCGCATCTTTCCGCTTCGCAGCTGTACAACAAGCTTCTCGCGCTATGCTAAAAAGCGTGACCACCCGTTCTTGGCATTTCGTTCATGCCAACAAGTGCTTTGGGGAATTGTCTGCGATTGTTTCTTTATGGCGTTGCTGATATTGCGCTCCGGTGAGGTGGAAACCAATCCGGGGCCTACAACACGTAATACTGAGAAATTACTTGAGCTGAAGCATCTTCCCGCCAGTCTCTGGGACCAGATGGAAGTTCCTTTCGGGTCTTAAAAGAATTCCATTCACGATCTGTAGAATCCGCTAAGGGCCAGGCCAAGTTGGTTAACTGTTAAGGTTGGTTAGGCTATTAAGGTCGGTAAAAAGGGCATCAAAACCAAAATCGAGGCAATCCAGATTAGACAATTTTGAAGAAAAAATAAAGGTATTAGAATCATTTTACAAAATTGCTAGAAAAATTAAAGAGTCGGCACAAGTTCAACAAATCGGTTCGGCTCTACAACAGCGTGATGAGGAACTTGAGGAGAGACCACGATGCAACAACCTCCATTTTAACGGTATCCCTGACTCTCGCTAAACATGGTAACAGTCCAAGTCGAACGTAAGGGTAGTACCCACCGAAGTAATCGACAGGCTGCCCGACAAAGCAATCGAGCGCGCTCATCGCATTGGTCACAACACGACCGATAAGCGTCGCGAAATTGTTTTTATGTTCGCCAGCGCGAAAACAAAAGTCAAAGTACTTTCCGCGTGAGCAAAGCTGAAATATAAGGATATTTCTATTTCCGAAGATTTTTCGCCCACCACAGTCCATGCCCGAAACAAAGCTTACTCAGCACAGTAAATGCCAGCCCCAACCATGTCCTCTCCAGATTAAATACACCAAAACTAACCATGAATAAATACTCTTTCGTGTATGAACCGGCAACAGACACCATCAGCAAAATTTCTGCGTACAAACACCATGAGATAGCGGCCAGCATGTTGATTGATGTTGATTCTGAACACGTACCAAGCTAGGAAAACGTGAGGGGGAGTGGTCGAGAAGTGTCCAACGCATGAGATTTTTTAAATAATATTCGAAGCGTCATGAATAAGCGCTCTTCCTCAATAACGGTCTTAGATGCATGCAATACCAATATTTTAGTGCAGAAATAAACGTGGCTGGATTCACAGACTCAAGATGATTAGATTTTTGCTGCTATGCATCGTTTTTCACTCTAACGTTGTGGCCGAACAATGTACAGGGAGGCGGCCTGCTCTTAGCTCAGTCGCCCTGAGCCTATAGAATAATCATTGCTGTTTTGTTACGACCCAGAACTCATTCATCTAACTTTGTAAATGAAGTAAATTATGTCAGTAAGGTCATTACATTGCTGTTATCCGACATATATTTATTTCTACTTCGTAATTTTGACTTACCAAACATAGTATGGAGCACCGAACCTCTATCTTTTCAGCTTTTATACTCATTAGTCCAGGATTTCTTATGATGTGCTGTTTTTTCGTTCTCAAAACTTCCTACGCAAATTACAAGATATATAGAATCTATTCCAAACAAAACTGACCTTGTATTGACATCCCGGTGGCCTGATCTTGTTTGCGATACCATGTACTTACACGGCTTGAGCGGCCTCTCGGTACTTTTAGTGAACACGAAAATCTTAGTACGAACAACGGTTTAAAAGTTAGACATTCCGAAATTTTGTAAAAGCAAATTTTGAAGCCATTAACGCAGAAATATTCATCTTTCTTGACACCTTTTTATCTGAGAATGACTACCGTAGTGTTCAGTCTAACTGGATCACTTTTATCACTTTTTTATTAAATATTGTTTAAGTAACAAATAAATGCATCTCACTTAACACCCTTGCATGAGACCATAACGCTCCGTTCCATAACATGTCTCATTCGCTCGGCTAATAAAATTTGTGTCTCTGCAAATCAGACAAAGGTTGTTTTTTATTCACAAGCTGGTGGACTATATGCAAACTGACAGACCTTGAGTATGTAGCTGCACTAAAGCAAGCCAAGGGTAACTTTTTTCGTAATACCTTGCCATCCATGCTTGAAACCGACACCGAAAAATTCTGCCGTGTCATCAATCTCAAAACGGATGACATGATAATTTCGATAGACAGCTTTTTCTTTGCTATTGCACCTGACGCATGTGCGTAATTTTCCTGTGCAGTTTTTCATTAACCATAGATATTACTCTCCAGTTCACGCATGACAATGATTACCTAGAACTTTTTCCCATTCCCATTGAAGTATCATGCGGCGAATAAATAATGCCATCTCTGAAACTGTCTTCCATTCCTTGGCACAATTTATAGAACGCGAAAAATTTGAAAGACACACGCTGTTATTCTTCCTTTTTTTCTGACAATGGTTTTTCAGCAGCCGCTCGAAAAAGGTTCTTTGGCTGTTGAATGGAAGCTCGGGAAAGTTATCCCACTCCATAGCTCAGGTGAAAAGCATTTTCCGTATAACTACAGACCTATTCCGCTCAATTGCATTCCGTGTAAAATTCTAGAACATGTAATTGCTGAAAATCTGGCTGGGCTTCCGCAAGACATATTAGATGTGAATCACAACTAATATCATTTACGCAGAGATTTAACGTCATCCTTGGCCACCCTTCGCAACTGTATATATTTAGCTTTTTCAAAAGCGTTTGATAAAGTTTGCAATATACTTCTAATGTTTAAGTTACATCGACTTAACATTGACCCCAAACTCCATGCTTGGCTCGAGTGTTGTCTCTTAACCGTTCGCAATTCTCTTGTGCTAATGACTCAAACTCACAACCAAGGATAGTAAAGTCCGGTGTACCTCAAGGGCGAGCACATGGCCCTCTTATTTTTTTAATTCACAATTATGATCATCACTCTTGTGTTTCCTCTAACATTTGCTTATTCGCAGATTGCTTTATCTTCAGGCAAATAATATGTGGCAATGACATATCTTCTCTTCAAGCAGACCTTGATGGTATGCAGGGTATATTGCAGCGCTAGCAGACACGGACACAGAGAGTACACACACACAATTGCGCTGAACTGTCAACTTTATTTTGAACATGTGTGATCCGTGCCTTTTATTTAACAGGAGGGCATTAACACGCAAGCGCATCTATACTACACAGATATGAGTGGACAATCTTTTGATAATGCATTCAGGGAGTGCTCGATCCCGACATGACTAAAACAAAAACGAAAATCGCAAATTGGTCAAGGCTGGGTCAAGAAATGCTAAACGCCAACGCAGCAAACACGGTAACAGGGGAGAATCGAGGCATAAACATAGTTGGGGAGGCATAAAAACAAGAGAAAAAATTGGCATAAATGGCATAAATGGCAAAAAAGGGCATGAATGGCCAAAAATTAACGCGACAAAATTTCATGAAATGGTAAAAACGTATAAAAAGAATACAAGCGAAAAAATTAACATAGCCAAAATTTAAATGAGGCTAACAAAACACAGGTAAAAAAACTAAACTGAGGCAATGACAACAGCCAAGAAATTCAATGGGGCGCTAAAAGAAGGTAGAGATAATGACGTAGGAGAGGCAACAATTGAAAGGTCAAAAAAAGATATATGATGATCGCTTATATGTGTGAGAAAAGGGTTTAAGATGGATTCGAATGCGGTACAATCATATTGACCCAGACGGGTATGTGATATCTCTTTCGGGGAGGGCTACTGAAGGCACGATAACGCCGCCTGCTTTTAGGTTGTCAATTATGGCTGCTCCAGTCATTTCCAGACTCAACTGGCTTATTTTTTTTTCCAAGACTCTAGTGTTAGGAAAGATAGGAGGGTGGCTTTTGCATGGTCAGCAGTGTCGACAGTGGATGGCCAAGTTGCTTGATTTGCTATCTCTCATGTTCAAGTTGTGCTCCTGCGGTTTTTTTCAAGCAACGACCTGTCGGTCCAACGTATTCTTTGCCGTAGGAAAGAGGAATAGAATAGACGGTTCCCGGGCGCGTGATACATACGGGTCCTTATGCCTAATTGTGCATTGTTTCCTTCGTTCGACTGGCTTGTTTACGCGTCTACACAGTCTGGGAAGGCGCGATGACGAGCTGCAAAAATAACCTGCACTCCTGCTTTTTTCCAAATTCTATTTAAATTGTGAGAAACCTGGTGAATGTACTGAATGACTGAGTTTTTTATTTCGTTCTGTTTTGATCTGTTCCGTTCGCGTAGTGCGCTTGTCGCTTTGCATTGCACTGAGCATTTTCTCGGCTACTTAGGAGAGAAGCATTGCCGGGTACCCGGAATGAAGCATTCTACGGGCTTGAACCTGAAAACCTGTCCCTCGAGAGTGCTGACAAGGCTCAGTCAACGCGTTTTTGAAGGCGGCTTGAACAATGATTTTTTTTTTATTAGCTTTCAATGCGCGGAATCTTAGGGTAAGACAGGCTTGTTGGCCCTTAGCTCAAAAGACCAGCAAACGTGTACGGGTTAAAACTGCAACCTAAGCTCGAGAAAGAAAATGGAGCCATTCTTGGGGATCTCATGGGTTAAGATCAGGGGTGATAAATATTTATTGAAAATAGCCAACACACTGTCAGCCTACTGCAGGAATGCATCCTCGTGGCTGTCTAAAAAAACAAGATAATCATTCGCGTACCTGATTATTTTAAGAACCAGTAAATGTTTCAGCTTTGAACTGAGTGCTTTGTCCTGCTTGGCTAAGTACAACTCGCTCAAGATGGGGGCGATACATGAACTGATACACAAGCCCTGTTATTGAATGAAAAAGGAGCCGTTCCACTCAGTGTGGCTGGATTTGAAATAACTAGATAAAAGTTCCAAAAAGCCACTAACTGAGATGCCGCTGGCATTTTAGAAGGCCACGTTTTAGGAGGCCACCAATGCACTCGCTAACACATCGGAGTGACTATTCATGAGGGATTGCGTCGTACAAATCATTAACATCGACGTAAAAAACCCAGAAAGGCTCTACTCTGGTTTGTTTGCAGGAAGAGAATGGCATCTTTTGATATTTTGATCCGAAAACTGATCATCTATTGCTACCAGCTTTAGTTTGGCTTGGAGAAAAGTGGCGAGTCCACCTTAAACCCTTTCCTCACTCAACTAAGCGCTCATCATATATCTTTTTTTCTCCTTTTATTTGGTTCCTCACTTACGTCACTATTTTTATCTGCCTTTCGCGCCTCATGGAACTTCTTGGCTGTTATCATTGCCTCATTTTAATTTTTCTACTTGTGTTTTTTATCCTCTTTTAATTTTTGGCTGTGCTCATTTTTTGCCATGCATTCTTTTTATACGTGTTTACCTTTTCATAAATTTTTGCCGTGTTAATTGTTGGCCCATCTTTGGCATTTTTTCACTTGTTTTTATACCATTTTTTTTCTCTGCTTTTTATGCATCCTCACCTATGTTTATGCGCCGCTTCTTCCTTGCTACCGTGTTTGCTGCGTTGGCGTTTGGCATTTTTTGACCCAGCCTTGACAAATTTGCGATGTTAGTTTTTGTTTCTAGTCTAGCCGGAATCGAGCACCCTCTGAATGCATTATCAAAAGATTGTCCACTCATGTCTATGCAGTACATTCGCTTGCTTGTTAATTCCATCCTGGTAAATATAATTCACTGATCAAACATGTTCAAAATAAAGTTGACAGTTCATGGCAATTGTGTGTGTCTCTGTTCTCTCTGTATCCTTGTCTGCCAGCACCGCTGCGATTCCATAATGTTTTAATAGTATCTCTATTTGGTACCAATCATGGTCAATTAAATTAAACAATAGATCTAAATTTCTGGCTGTGACAAGAACTTCTATTCAGCTACCTTCATACTACGTTAATAATGTACCTCTGGATCATGTTTCATCTTACAAATGTCTTGGTATCCATAATACTAGCTACATCACTTAGTCCATCACAAATCTTACTTTACTATTATTCCTAATCACATGGTCTGATATCTAAAACGTAAATTCTCTAAGGCACCTTCTTCTATAAATATGCCGTTGTATAAATCACTGCGCCGCGCAAAGCTCGTGTATGGTGCAGCAGTTTTTGATCACTTTCAGCAAAACCCAATTTACTCATTGGAAATGGTACTAAGAATTTCGGCTTGTCTTATTCTTAGTGCTTATAACTACTTTGCCAGCATTTCTGCAATGAAATTTAATCTTAGCCTGCCATCCTTCCCTTCGCGGCGTATCTGCCATCCCCAGTAAATATCGTCAAGGCTAGATTACAATAACAAAATCAGAATTCCGTTATGCAACACCTATGCCAGATTTCAGTCATTCCTTCTGTGCACAGCTGTCGCCTGAAATCGCCTTCCCGCTTTAACCGCTACAATTGTTGATAACCAACACCTCAAGGCCGCATTGGATAACATTGCATAAGTATGAACGCCTATTTCTTTTCTTCTGCTACAAGTATCTATTCGGCATTGCAGCACTGTATGCACAGAGTTATATTTGGTAACCAGCACATTGAGAACGCATTAGATAATATTCAATAACTTGGAGCCATCATTTCTTTACTACCAATTACCTTGCTGCGGTGCACGTTGTTTTCACAACTTTAAGTAACCACTGCCGTATATAATGCCTCTGGCTCTCAGGCTACAAAAATAAATAATTAAAAACCCAACTCATGATTTTATTTAAAATTACTTGCTTCCGAGTGTCGTCTCCGGGCCCTTCATTCAAGACGTGTTTGATGAGTTATATACGCAGTTTAGCGTCCTACACCGAACGTAAAAAAGTACGAATGATCTTCGTTGTCTCTACCAGTTTTATTCTAGAACATTACTGAGCAATCCGCGCATTAATAACAAAGTAAACTGCCGGGAAAGAAGTGTCCGTGGAAATGCCTTCCTCAGCCCAAAGCTATGGCCGTTTCAGGTGGTCCACATGAACCGCGTGTTGGTTATGCAACTCACTATGCCTATCTGCAGCATTAATCTAACCACTTGAACAACTGGCGCGAACAAATAGTGATCATAAAGGAATTTCGCTTCTGTGCTCTTTATTTTGCGAGGATTAAAAATTGCATAGTGAGAAATGCAGCACAAAATGCGGGATACAAAAACCCTACCTTATCGCGGTGCAAAAAAAAATGCAAAAGAAGCACACGCCGGATGAAATCTTGAGCCTCTTGTAAAAGAGCGAATTCATTTGATTAACGCTGGCCACTGACTTATATGTCGTGGCTGGCTGTTGTGACTTTCGTTTTTTGACTTTTCTGCTCTGACACACGGTAGTGCGCCTCTGCTCACATCTTGTTTGGCATCGGCGTCTTGCAGCTTTCATTGTACATGAACATTGAGAATATGACGCTCTAACCTACGCTGTGCTTTAACAACTATAAATGATATCTGGAGTTTGCCAGCGGTGGCCTGCTCTCTGTAACTGAGCATAAAACTGCTGTCAAATGCTAGCACAGAGCATGACATGAGGAGGAGGCAAAACCTTTATAGAGCACGAAACTTGAAAACCTGAGCTAAAACACCGGAAAGCATGTATAGTACCGAAGCGACGACACATTAATGAAACACAAAACCTTACAGAAAGCTTTATGTGTACAAGGAGGTCTAGAGTAAGGTGTCAAAGCCAAGCATCGCAGACTTTGGTACCCGCCGCGATGGTTCAGTGTTCAAGGCGGTTGTCTACTGAGTCGGAGTACCCGGGCTCAAACCAGATTGCGGCGGCCGCGTTTCGACATATGCGCAACGCATAAGGCGCCCGTGTGCTGTGCGATGTCAGTGCGCGTTAAACATGCCCAGGTGGTGGAAATTTTTCCGGAGACCTCCACTACGCCACCTCTTTCTTTCTTTCTTTCTTTCTTTCTTTCTTTCTTTCTTCTTTCTTTCTTCTTTCTTTCTTTCTTTCTTTCTTTCTTTCTTTCTTTCTTTCTTTCTTTCTTTCTTTATCTCATTCTTTCTTCTTTGTTTCTTTCTTTCTTTCGTTCTGCTTTTCTTTCTTTCTTCCTTCACTCACTCCTTCATCCCTTCCTTTACGGCGCGGTGCGGGCGCCCTCCGAGATATATCAGAGTTACTGCGTCGGTTTCTTGCCTCAAAACCAATTTTCAATTTAAATTGTTTACTTTCGTATTTTATAATAGCTTTACAGCGTACACGACTAAGGTTGAAACGAACGAGAAGCACCTAAAATATGATGTCGATAGCGCTGCTCTTAAAGGTGTATTTTTATGTGTAGGCGCCGAGGTAAGTACTGACCAGCATATGCCCAAAAAAAACCATCCATCTGCGGCTGACGCCACAGTGCAGCGTGTGATCGTTATGAAAAGTCTGTTCTGACAGTAGAATAAGAGGGATATTGCTGCGGTGCCCCAGATGTGAAATACTACCAAGGTGCGGGGTAACAGATCTCGAATAGAAGTCCCCTGGTAAAAAAAAATTAGATGTTATTTGCATACGAAACCAACAGCTTTAATAGTAGTCACAATTTTTCACGCAGTAAATTGTGTTTAAAGAGGAAAAAAGGCAAGCATTTTTGTCTGGCTGGTTTTCGAGCAAAGTTTTAAATCTTTTTCTTTTGTTTTAATTATTTTTAAGTATATGTCGCCTTTGCTAATACGTGGAGTGTGAGTTTCTAAAATAGCTATAAATAAACATGCCTCAAAACGCTTTTAAAAGCAGAAAAGTTCCAGGAAGCACTTTTGAGCTAAGTGCTGCCAATAAAACGAAAATGAACCTTACAGCTATTTCTAGCAGGTATTCATGACCCTCGCTCAAGCAGGTTTTTTTTCGCATGCTATTTTTTGCCAAATAATAAAGAGAATTTTCTGTCTATAAGAGCCAATAGATACAGGATTAAGGTACACCTGCTATAATAAGCATTGTAAGGATAATACGTAAGAAACGGAGGTTATAAAAAAGAAAAAACGCAATGTCGATCGAGTTGGCTGTGGAGGTTGTGGGGTAGGTGAATCAGGGGCTTTTTTCAATAAAAAGACAAGATGATAGAAGTGGGTGATGTGAGGAAAACAACTGAAGAGTTATACTCTATAATAAACCTCATGAATAAAGTAGAAACGGCGCCAAATTATTTTCCCCAGAAAACTCGCTCTATTAACTTTATCTTGTTACCTATTAACCAGTCCGCTCGTCTGTTAGCAAAAGCTTCTGGTACAGATGGTAACTCAGGGAATTCTTCAGTGCAAAGTCAGTGAGATGCAAAAAAGGACGCGACGGGCTCAAATCTCGCCTGCTGTACGCGTGTCGTGTGCTCAACGTGACCATAGAGTTAGGTTCTGTCCAGTGAATGTGATATTTTCAAGCTGCAATATGGAGTTGTATCTGGCGCTTTAAGAAATAAGTCTGCGTTGTGTGCAACAGTTTTTCTCTTTCATTTTGAACAAAAGCGCAGCCCGAGCGAGGACTATGTACGAAAAATGAGAAGGACGCAACAAAAGTCCTGTCTCGAAGCAAACTTTTATTCTGAAGTAAACAAGCGCTCCTTCCCATGGCCTACCATCTTCCTTGCCCAATAAAGGACTTTTAACTCCGCTCTCCTTAGAATACGGCGCATGTCCGCAAGCATATCAGGCAAGCAGCAAATTATTGAAAATCACTTCGGACGCTCTATTCCCGACCTGTGACACATCATGAGCTGCCCAATCTAGGCATCTCTATATCGAATTGTATAATGAATAGCGCCTGACAAACGTGTCAGTTTTCTTTCCGATGAAAAGCACTTCTGTAATCTCGGTGGTACGCTGATCGCAATAAAGATATATCACCACAGTTTGTTAGGATCTCGGCTTACAGCCCTTCCTTTCAAATTCATCAGTGTTTAGCCAAAGCTCATCAACTACATCGAACTCTTTTTTTTTAAGTTGCAAAGATTATGTACTTTATTCGAATTATTGCGCTCTGCACTCTCCAATATTACGAAGTTCCACCCATGTTTCGCGTTGGCATTTTGTCGTCAGAAGAGGTAAGAATTCACAGCATTATTCTGCTTTGTCGATTTGCAGACGGTTGATTTTCACTGGCTGATCTCTTTGTAGGAAAGCTAGCTGTGAAGTCTTCTTTTCCCAGCGACATGAATTTTGCGTTCTTGCACACATTTATGCAAATTAACTTGCCAAACACGCTCCCTTAATATGCGGATTTTTTCGTGCTCTCATCAATGGCACCCTTGCTGGCGTTTTTTCGACGTACGTTTGTCTCTTGTAAAATTTTTAGAGTTTGAATCTCGGTGTAGTTTTTTTTAGAATAAAAAAAATTAGAATTAACATGTTTCCTGTCACTCTGCATCCCTCTACATGGTGAAGGCAAAGGACAGATTGGTTTAGGAGGGTTAAAAAAATGGTTGTCGCTGAGGGAGTCAACTATCCTTTCTGGGGCTGAATAGCGGCACATAGCTAGTAAAAACACGGGTCCAAAAAAAAAAGGCTGTTTGTGTTCTAACCTGGACGCTAGTATCACGTTTAGATCAAGGTTCAATGCAATAAAGTCCGTTGTGCTGTGCGATGTCAGTGCAGGTTGAAGATACAGACGGAGTCCAAAATATTCCAGAGCCTTCCAGTATTACGCCTCACTCTTTCTTCTTTCTTTTCCAACTTCCTCCCTTCCCTCCCGTCGTAGTTGGAGTGCACACCAGGAAGTCAGACGCTCACCGCAAATTTATATCATCAAAAATAATTTTGCTAACGTTCGAAAGTTGCGGGTAATTCTAAGAGACCACTCACAGAGGACCGAATGAACACGGATTAGAAAGCGAAAAATGGACGGTATATAGATTACGGTCTCTGTATTTTAATGCAAAATCATTACTAGGCTATGTCGCGTGTTTTGAGTTCGCGAAACTTTTCCGCACCATTACGTCGTTGCGAGAAGATAAATGTGCAAACATTTTACTGCGTTAGTCCGTGTTGAGATCTTGGTGTGGTGTGGCAAAAATTTGGTTGCAAATCTGACTTATACGCCACATTAGCCATGACCGTGGACAGAACACCTGGACCTCGCCCGATGACGTCATAGTACGCGTACTGGCGTTGGAAAAAACCTGCGTTAGAAGTTAAGAAAAGGAAAAGAAAAACTGAAAAATGTAAATAGAAAACATAAATAAAAGTGCAGACCTGAAATTAAAAATAAAAGAAAATATAAACATGAAAAACGTTTTTCTGATTATTTTAAAAAAGGAGAGAGAAAGAGGAAAGGGACAGACTTTCGCATTTCTGTTCTTAACAGACTTAATGGCAATCCTGTAACTTTTATTTCTTGTTCAGGGTACCCTCAAGGGAATTAAGTTTATGGCTTCACATGAGAGACAAAATACAACCACACAACAGGAACACGCAAAAGAAACTCTAACACGCGTCAGCAAATTCTGAAAAATAGTTTTCAGACATAACTGAACCGATATTGTAAGCACAGTGCGCGGCCTTCATGTTTATCTGTAAATGTTCATCATCACACATCTTCGTTTTCGGAGGAGTTGCCACCATACTTGTGAGTGGTAATAAAAGCTCGCTTCGTCCACAGTCTCAGAAGTGGTGGAGGCTGCTCTCGATCCGAATACCTCTCCGCCGCAACACTGCAGCTACGTTCCGGTCGTCAGCTCGTCGGACCATCCCGCACGATGGAAACCAGACCAACATCGCACTGACGCTTATGCTGGCCTTGCTGGTGCCTCAGCAAGTGTGCTTCCCCTTCATGCTGATCCCTCCGCCCGCAGTCTTGACTCCAACGCACCCTTGCGCTCTGTCACCTGGACGCCCGACATGGATCATCACCGCCCTTCAGCGCGAACCTCCTACAATTGGGGGTCTTCGTGGTGATGAGGTCGAGGACCGGCTCGACCACTACAACCAAGTGCCTATAATTGTTGGACTCTGCCATGAAGCTCACCATTTTCTCATTCTATTTAACCGCCGTGGCAAAGACTTGGTTCATCAATCACAAGGATGCTGTCCCGGACTGGACCCATTTTACTTCGCAGCTTCGCCAAATTTTCGGAACTGTTGGTGAATGCCCGGATATCTACAAAAAAATGTTAGATATAACTGAGTACGATCGGGTCCGTCACATTCTTAAAAGCATGGGATCATTTGCTTTTAACATGATTGCTAGCCAAAATCCTACCTCAGTCCACGATATCCGCGCCACATGTCACCGTCTTGACGACCTTCAATCGCTCCGCTTGCAAGATGCCTGGGACCCCCGCCTTTCAACTGATGTGGACTTGCGCACTCTCATTCGGTCTCATCCTAGAGGAGCTCTACGGCTCCACCTTACCGCCGGTGGGATCCCATCAGCACCGGGCTCCGACCTCGCCATTGCGTGATCTCATCAAGGACGAGCTCGCTTCAGTCACTCGTCCAGTGGCACCCTAACCATCTATACCCCTTTGTGTGCCCACATATTCTCCGGTTGCTGCGTCTCCTGCTGCACCCGCATATCCTTCGCATTCGCCACCCGTCCAGCAGACTGTCGGCTCTTTATCTCAGCGACCCGATATGTGTCCAGCGATTTGGCGCCCGCCTCCGCCTCGTCCTATCTGCTAATACTGTGGAATTCGTGAACATGCGCCACGTGTTTGTCGTTGGCGTCAGCCCGACGAGCGTAGCCAGTTTGGTCACTTCCGCAAGGACGAAAGCTACTCATCGTATGGTTACCGCCCTACTTTTGCCGCTACTGCTCCTCATCACGACGACACGTACTCATCGTATTCTTAGTGGTCAACGTTTCTTCCCAACGATTATCCCCACTTCTCTTCTCAGCCGCCCTCGACCGACCGCTCTTCGAACGTCTGGTCGTCGCGCCGCAACTCCCCGTCACCGTTCCGCAGCTCCTCATTACCTCTACGTCCAGCCTCTCAGACCCCTTTTTCGCCATACGGAAAATTAATTGCGCAGTTTCTGGAGTTAAAGCTGCACCACCCGCCCACCCTTCAATTCCTCCTCCGCCACCGTCGAACATGCTAACCATTGATGTTGAAGGCAGTATTGTAGAATGATTGATTGATACCGGCACCGCTGTTTCCTTCCTCACTTCTGCTTTGTGTTCCCATATTCGCAAAGTGCGGATTCCTTACTGCGGTCCTTCTCGCCGTGCTACTAATGAAGAATCAGTGGATCCTTCCGGTCTGTATACAGCGCTTGTCACTACCAAAGACATACTGCACCACCTCGAGTTCGCTGTACTTCCCTCCTGTGCTCACCCTCTCATCCTCGGCTGGGATATCCTCCCCTCCGCGCAAGTTGTCATTACATGTTGGACCCCTACTCGGCAAGTTGCTGAATCCGACTCTTCTGACGCTCCTGGAGTGCCTTCTCATCACTTGATAAACACCGCAAACCATGCACTTTATCCCGGCTCCTAAGATGTCCTCTCCATTGCTTCTGCTCACGAAAACGCTGAGGACGTTTTCACCACACCCAACACCCGTCTTCATTCCAGGGGCATTCTTCTCGTCTCATTCATTCTTCACTTCGTCAATGGGACTGCCCTTCTGACTGCGTTCAATACTACGTTGGAGCCCATTATTCTGCGCGCAGGCAGAAAATTTGCTTCTGTGTCTACCGCTCAACCGGTCACCGTTCTTTCCTCGCCCCTATCATGCTTCGCCATTTTCTCCCGTGCTTCTTCTCCTGCATCGATTACCGCTTCTACCAGCGACGATCTCATGCCTGCTCAAAAAGCAGAATTGCTCGCCATCTTGAACAAGGATGCCCCTTCGTTTGACACCCAATCAAAAGTTCTGGGCCAAACTTCGGCGGTTACGCATCCCATCCACACTTACAGTTCGCGGATTATTCGCCGCTGCCCGCATCGCGTGTCTTCTACTGAGCGCAAAATTATTCAAGATAAAGTGACCGACATGCTCAAGCGCCACATCATACGCCCTTCGTCAAGTGCTTGGTCATCACCAGTTGTGCTGGTGCAAAAGAAGGATGGTTCACTACGCTTTTGTGTCGACCATCGCACCCTCAATAAGGTCGCTCAAAAGGATGTTTATCCAGTTCCTCAGATTGACGACGCCATCGACTGGCTCCAAGGTGCTCAATTTTTCTCTAGCCTCGGCCTAAGATCCGGCTACTGGCAGACCCGCATGCATAAAGACGACGAACAGAAGACAGCTTTCGCCCCACCAGATGGCTCATATGAATTTAACGTTATGCCGTTCGGCTTGTGCAATGCTCCGGCCACGTTCGAACGCATGATTGACACCGCACTCCGCAGTCTGAAGTGGAATACTTGTCTCTGCTACGTGGACGACATCGTAACTTTTTCGTCGACTTCTTGTGAGCACCTTGCTCGCCTCGATGAAGTTCGAAGTTCTCTTTCTGCGGCCGGGCTTCAGTTAAACACAAAGAAACGTTCCTTTGCTTCCACTCATATCAAAGTTCTCGGATACGTCGTAAGTCATTGGTAAAACCTGACGCTGATAAAGTTGCTCCAGTTCTGCATTTTCCCCGCTCATCACAGATTAAAGACCTGCGCAGTTTTCTAGAACTGGTCTCATACTTTCGTCGCTTCATCCGAACTTTCGCCTCCATCGCCGCCCCTTTCAGTAAGCTTCTTGGCGCCTGTACGTCCTTCATTTGGTCTGAAGTCTGCAAGGCCGCTTTTACGACTCTAAAGCAGGCTGTCACATCTGATCCGATACTGGCCCATTTTGATGACAACGCCTCGACAATTTTACACAGTGATGCCAGTGGACACAGCATAGGTGCCGTTCTTTTGCAGCGCCAGCACTCTTCGACCGAGCGCATGATTGCTTACGCAAGTCTTACCCTTACTGCAGCAGAGCAGGACTACACGATCACTGAACAAGAGTGTCTTGCCATTGTCTGGGCTATGCAGAAATTTCAACCTTATTTTTAAGGCCGCCTGTTCACCATCGTCACTGACCATCATGCGCCGTGCTGGTTCTCGTCACAGAAGAATTTGTCCGGGAACCTCAGCCGCTGGATTCTCCGCCTCCAGGAGTATGATTTCAAAGTCACCTACAAATCAGGAAAAAAAAACAGAAAGTCGCCCATGCGCTCTCTCGTTGCCCCCGATAGTCAACACACCCTCCGTGCTCTCCGCCAGCTGTTTCATCGCTCCAAACTGCTAATTCGATGGCTACCCATGCCTTGACAGCCGGTCACATATAATAGAGAGTCTAAAAAAATTATGAAGGAAAGACGTGTGAAGAAGACGACGTGGATTGACCGAAGACTAAAGAAGATGAAGAAGAAGCATTCGATGAGGTGGAGAGAGATGATTGGCAGAGAAGAGAAGAAGACAGCGACAAGGCTACGTGGCCTAACACCAAGGCTATAAAAAAAGAGGGAGAGTGAGGCACGGGGGTGTAAGAACAGAGAAGCGGAGGCTCCGGCGGGGCAGGGACGCTTCGACAGGGAGAGAGTGATGCCGGTTACTGCTCTGGTGAGCTCGCGTCCTAGCTTCGCATCGCGGGCTTCCTGCCGTTCCTGCCGTTCCTGAGACCGTTCTGGGAAGTCAACGGAGGACGCTATCACCTGCTACGGCCAGGGGTGTCTCGAGCGCTGTTGCCACCTATCCGGGTGGTGCCCCCAACGCCAACAACACCGGCATCATCTTCACGGGCGCATGGACCGGGAGGTTGTACGACGCAGCCAACGACGCCGCCATCGACGCCAGCCCAAGGACGTCGGACGCCACCTCGGCGCCGGATACTGGATCAATACAACGCCGCAGCCGCACCGAACCATCCGTGAGCTCGAGTGCTGACCACTAGCATTAGAACGTTAATAGTAGACGCTGGTACCAGTGTTACCGGGTCGTGTGTATTTATAGTCTGTGTTTTCTGTTAGTTTTGTTAGTTTTGTGTGATAGGGTGTGTGTGTCACGTAGGGCGTATTAAATGTGCGTCTGTGTGGGTAAACCTGTCGCCTAGTACATTTTTTTGGTCCGAGTGTTCTTCGGGGAGATCCGCGACAAAAATAAGTGGCGAGCCTGTGCAAGTATTCATTTCCTTTTCTCTTTTTTGCTTTGCCTCGGATCTTTCAGATTTCTCGACGGCAGAAAGGATGGATTTGGCAAAAACATTAGAACTGGCGCTCAAGCTGGGACTAAGCAAGGAAGAGGCGATGCGTCTCTATAAGGAGGAGGCAAAGAGGCAGAAAGAGGAGGCAGATAGTCAGAGAGAGGAGAGGGCGCAAGCACGCGCTGTCATTAGTGAAGCAGAAGAGCGTTAGGCGAAAGAGCTCGCGAGGCAGAAGAGCGAGAAGAGAAAAGAGCTCGCGAGGCAGAAGAGCGAGAAGCTAGAAGAGCTCGCGAGGCAGAAGAACAGGAGAAAAGAAGGGTAGAACGGGAGATGGAATTTCTTTTTTGGAAACAGGCGCATGTCGCGGGAGGATATCAGGAGATCACGGAGAATGATCAGCAAGCGCGCCTTAGCGGATAGAGAATCCCCTAGACCGGCCAGAATTGGTTCAAGGAAGCTGATGGCTCCTTTCGATGACAAAAGAGATGATCTGGACGCATATCTGCAACAATTCGAGCGGGTAGCTTTGGGGAAAGGCTGGGAGCGCAGTGAATGGCCACGGCATTGAGCATGTGTTTAGTCGGAGAGGCGCTGAATGTATTTGGAAGGACGCCTGCTGCTGATTCCATTGACTGCGAAAAAGTCAAACTGGCCTCTCCTCCAAAGATTCAGGCTTACGGCAGCGGGTTTTCGTGAGAGATTTCGCACCGCGAAACCTAAGTGCTCTGAAACCGCTAAGCAGTTTTCCTGCAGGCTGACGAACTACTTTGATAGGTGGCTTGATATGTCAAACACCGAAAATAGTTTTGAAACGGTGCGTGACAAGCTGGTCACAGAGCAATTTTTAGCGTGTTGCAGCTCAAAGCTGGCGCTATTCCTGAAAGAAAGTTATGTTCATTGGAAGAGTTCGCCGACACTGCAGACAATTTTCTCGAGGCTCAAGGGCCGAGAAATTTGAGTAAGGCAAATGAGGAAACCCAAAAGGTCCTATAGACAGATGCGACAAACCCAAGAGCATATGGCGGTGCATCTAAGGCGCCAGCAAGGTGTTTTTTCTGTGGCAAGGTTGTACACCGTGCAGGTGACTGTCGGACTAGTAGCGTTGTCCAAAAGACGCAGGTTGTGTGTCAAGGTTGTGAGAGGAAGGGTCATACTCTGAATGAGTGCCGCTTCAGAATGCAGGACCGAGCTGCATGCGTTGTCGACTCTAGGGCAGAACTTGTCACACCACCTGAAGTTCCACAGCTGAAAGGAGAGCAAACGCCGCTGGAAAATGTGGCAGTGAGTGGAACACCCATGTCGAAAACAGCAATGCCGGTGGTGGTTGGGCAAATATTGGACCGCCCTTCATTGGTGCTTAGAGACAGCGTAGCCAACACTGTCTTCATTCGGAGAAGCCCGGTGAAGGACGAGGATCTTACAGTGAAGCGTAGGTCGCCACCCTTGTAGATAGTACAGCCAGGTACCTTCCCGTAGCCAGGAATCCAGTGTCCACGCCATATTACTCTGGACAGGTAGTGGCAAAATGCGTAGAGCAACTCTACGCCCTCATCTTGGGAAACATTACGGGTGCAAGAAGTGTCTAAGACCCCGGTCCTGAGTAGAGGATGATTGACATTGAAGAACACAGAAAGCAGGAAAGGCCCTCGACAGCCCAGACCGGTGCAGTCAGTTTCTTATCGGCAGTGGAGACAAGCGCTCAAGCGACAGCCCGAGGAACGCAGCTCCGCTCTCTACACCTGTTACGATGTGCCTGAGCGTAACACCGGGCGAAATTGCAATTAGGCAAAAGGAAGACCCGAGCTTGAAGGCTTGCTTTGAAAGAGTCGAGGAAAGAGTGAAAAGAAAGAAGAGTCGGACGTCATTCGAGTATCAATTAGTAAATGGTCTTCTGCGCAGGGAATGCATATTTAGTTCAGGAAGGCGGGTCCAACAGCTGGTGTTACCAAGAGATATGCGAGAGACCGTACTACGCTTAGGACATGACGCCATTATGGTCGGACACCAGGGTGTTCAAAAAACGATGTCTATGATCACCGAAGAGTTCTTTTGGCCGGGTGTTCAGAGTGACGTTAAACGCTTTGTTCGCTCATGTGACGTGTGCCAGCGCACAGTTCCGAAGCGAGGAGGTGGTCCTGTACTTCTGTGCAAGATGCCATCCATTGACATATCGTTTCAAAGAGTGGCTATTGACATTGTGGGACCAATCTCTCCAGTTTCCGCCAGAGACAACAGATATGTGCTTACTCTGGTTGCCGTGGCCATTCGTTATCCTGACGCTATTCCCCTGCAGCCTATTGACTGTATCCAAGTGGCGGAGGGCCTTCTAGAGATGTTCTCGCGTTGTGCGTTCCCCAGGGAAGTTTCAAGTGACCGGGCCTCGAACTTCACATCGGAACTAATGAAGGAGGTTAACCGCCTTTTGTCAGTAAGGCATTTACTGACAACGCCTTACCACCCCATCTATAATGGGCTTGTAGAGCGGTTCAACGGCATCCTCAGAAATATGTTCAAGAAAATGTGCTAGGAGAGACATACTTATTGGGATAGATATCTCCCAGCTCTTTTGTTCGCTTATCCCGAAGTATTTCAAACGAGTCTTGGTTTCTCGCCCTTCGAGATGTTGTATGGGAGAACCTTTAGAAGCCCACTTACAATACTCAAGGAGCTGTAGGCTAATAAGGAGATTGCATCAGGTCTCAAGACAACATGCACATACGTTCTTGATTCGGGTACAAGTTGGAGGAAACATGGAGGCTGGCACATAAAGGCTTGGAAAGGGCGCGCGAATTCTGTAAAGGATACTATGACAAGAAAGCCACTCACAGAAATCTGAATCCGGGCGACGGAGTTCTTGTCCTGCTACCCACGGATCATAATTGGTTACTGATGCAGTGGAAGGGCCCTTGCCTTGTGACGCAGAAGAAAAATGACATGAATTATGAGTTATTGATAAATAACATCAAGAAGGTTTTCCATGCAAACATGTTGCGAAAGTACGAAGAAAGAGTTCCCGCGCAGTGCGCCCTTAAGGTAGCATTCTCGGTAGTAGCCCAGAAGACAGATGGTGTTGCCGAGGTGCCCACGTGCAGTGGGAAGAAAACTGTCGGATGGGATAAGGTGCTAATACATCCCAATTTCAATGAAGACCAAAGATCACAGATAAAGGCCCTACTCCAAAGCAAAGGGGATGTGTTTTCGGATGTGCCGGGCAAAACGGATGTCGTATCTTGCAAACAAGATCTCTCCACAGATAGACCAATCAGCGTGAGGCTATACCTACCGCCTTCAGCAGTTCAAGAATCAATTGAAAATGAGGTTCGGGATATGTTGGAGCTTGGTGTTATTGAGAGGTCGTGGTCAGCGTACAATGCGCCTATCTTTGTAACCAAAAATCCCGACGGTACTAACCGACTGTGTGTAGATTTTCGTCGGTTAAAGACATCATAGTACCCGATGCCGAACCTATACCAAGAGCGGACTTGGTGTTCACTAAGGTGAATCACAAAAGTTTTTTTTTCTACATTTGACTTAGCTAAAGGTTATTGGAAAATACCAATGGAATATTCGTCTAACGATTTCCAGTGCAACAGCGCAACGGCACAAGCCCAGAGGACAAGAAAGGACGATACACAGCGCTGACTAACAACAGAATGTTTTATTCAATGAGCCATGCTTATAAAGGCGCTAGGGACACTGAAAAAACAGAAAAACAGAAAAAACACACACAGAACCGTGACAGATATCCCTCCAACCAGGCACGTATATGATAACACAAGGCTAACACGTGTGCAAATATTCATGTTCTTTCTGCAAGATAGCGACAGAAGGGGTGCTTACGCACCTCTGACCCATCTTCAAGATCTCAGACGCTTCGATAAGTTCTCTAGTCAGCTGAACTTTGTGCTATCAACAATCCAGCTGATCTTTGTGTCTATCAACAATCCTGCTTTTGTCATATATGACAAAAGCAGGATTGTTGATAGACACAGAGATCAGCTGACACATCCGCCTGACTCATACGCCATTGACACATCCGCCTAAGTGGTGCTATGCGGCCTCCTACTGCCCGCCTCCGCCGCGAACTTAACTGTTTCAAGCTGGTCGACGGCACTCTTCTTTGGCACCTTCATAGCCCCCTGAGTCACGCCTGGGTACCTGTCATTCCCTGTTCTCTTCGCCGTGCAGTTTTGCAAGCGCTTCATGAGGACCACATGGGAGGCAACAGGATTCAAGAAAACGTGTGACCGTATCAAGCACCGTTTCTTTTGGCCTAACCTCTCAACCGCTGTCGCCAAATATATTGCATCTTGCATCCCTTGCCCATGCCGCAAACGCTCCACGTCTTCTCCTGCGAGGCTTCCATAACTTCTTCCCTGCTCTTTCTCAGCCTTCGAAGTCATTGGGATTGACGTCTATGGTCACCACTAACGCATCGGGCAACCGTTGGATCGTCACAGCCATGGACCATTTACCCAGGTACACTGAAACAGCCCCTATTCCGTCCGGCTGCACCTCCGAGATCGCTCATTTCATCCTTAACGCCATACTTCTGCGCCATGACGCTCCACGTGTCGTCATAAGTGACCGCGGCAGGTCATTCCTCTCCAGCGTCCTTGCTGAAGTTCTTCACGCTCCCGGAACCATCCATAAAACAACTTCAGCCTATCACCCCAGATCAATTGGCTCATCGAGCGGTTTCATCGCACCCTGTCAGATATGCTGTCCACGTATATGCACCCAGAGCACACCAACTGGGACGCCATGCTCCCCTTTGTCACATTTGCCTACAATACTGCCATGTGACGAACAAGCAGCCTCTCCCCGCTTATTCTTTGTATTGTTGCCCACCTACCTTCACTGTCGAGGAATCTTTCTTCTCTGCCCCCACAATCTCTTCCAGACTCTTCTATGACGAATATACTTCCCGTCTTGCCTACTGTCGCACCATTTCCCGCCTGAACGATGACGCCTGCAAAGCCTCCCAGAAAACCTCCTATGACTTCAAACACCATGCAGTGTGTTTCTTCCCTGGTGACGAAGTGTTGCTCTGGACTCCAGTGCGCACCTCCGGCTTGTGCGAAAAATTTCTCAGCCGCTCTATTGGTCCGTACACTGTACTCGAGCAAACGTCCACCGTGAATTATCGCTTTGCCCCTGCCCATCCTGCCAATGACCGTCCTTGTGGCGGTGCAGAGATTGTTCACCTGTCGCGCTTAAACCCTTCGCCCGTCGTCCTACTTCGCTCTAACGCGCGCCTGGGCCGGTCGCTTTCCTCTGTAGGAGGAGAAAGTGTAAGCAAAGTGTGCGACCTTCGTCTTCATGTGTAAATATTTATCATCATCACACATCTTCGTCTTCGGAGGAGTGGCCGCCATACTTGCGAGTGGCAATGAATGTTCGCTTTGTCCGCAGTCTCACAATATATTAAGATTGGCTTTGTTGTTTTGTTTTGCTTGAAAAAACGCGGATATCAATTTTTTTTTAATTTCTTTTTTGTTTAGTATATGTGTCAAAAAGGTTCCGAAAAACAAGTCGAAATCGTTTGAACAATGCACGCGTCAGCCTACGGCCATGTACAATAAAGGAACACTTGACCTCAGCTACAGTAGAAAAACAGTAGGCACAGAACATATTCCGGTTTTGTTCTATTGTACTACAATGCAAGCATCTTGCGCTACATCTTAGCTACTGAAAAAGAAAAAGCAACAATGCATAATATCGCGCTGTGGACAGCTTTCAGGACAGGATATTTGTGGTTTCTGAGGTGACTTTAATGCAGTATGCTCATGGAGCCTGGAAAGCCTCAATACACAATGAACAATGGCGTCAATACTACGTCATGCCGGCAAACAAAGTGCTCTCAAAAGCGACATGGTAGTTTCGGCACAGGCGTGAGCTAGCCTTCCTTATAGACGAGCAAATTTCACTCTTGTTGTTTTTAGCCCACCTATTCTGTTCCTTAGCATGCCTATAAATACGTTATCTCATGCCAGCTTGTCACTTACCTCTGATCATGACGATCTACAAGACACTCTTGATTTTAGCTCTTATTGGGCTTTGCTTTGCTGCTCGGCAATGGCCAAAAGGACATGGTGAGCCTCCTCCCTGCCCAATCGCTACCTTTTGGGTTTTGCACAGAGCGGTTACACTTGCTCTGCGAAATCTTCACATAGGGAAATCTTTAATATATATATATATATATATTAGGAGAAAAGGTAAAGTAAATGAGGGGCCCGTTTGACAAACTTATGAAGGGAGCCAACAGTCACCGAAACCAAGCTGCATTGGGGAACGTTATTTTCTTTCGTGTTGTGGTTATCAGTGCGATAATATTACTTAGATTAATAAGTCGCTTAAGGAAAATTAATTATAAAGCAGGAGGAAAAACAACCATGCCGCCAGTGGGATCCAAACCAACGACCTCCGAATATCGCGTCTGCTGCTCTTACCAACTGAGCTACGGCGACGGCTGTCCAATCTGCTGCTCTCGTGGGTATTACGTTGTCTGCTAATTGCTTAACGAGGGTCTCGGTTCTGGCAGTCTTTATGCCGTAGGTAGCATAAGAGGGCTCTCGCTCAGTTCCCGCCCTCGCCTTTCGATGACGTTCCACGTCACACTTGCGGTAATGCAGGACGTGCTACATCCGCCGCTATGGACGAGGGTGGCGCTGGTGAACACTCTCATGGTTCGCTTACACCCAATAAACATAAATACCCACGAGAGCAGCAGATTGGACAGCCGTCGCCGTAGCTCAGTTGGTAAGAGCACCGGACGCGATATTCGAAGGTCGTGGGTTCGGATCTCACCGGCGGCATGGTTGTTTTTTCTGCTGCTTCATAAGTAATTTTCTATAAGCGATAGATTAATGAAGTATTATTATCCCACTGATTAGCACTACATATTTAAAAAAAAAATTAATACATACCCCTATGCACCTTGGTTTCGGTGACTGTTGGCTCCCGTCCTAATTTTGTCTAAACGAGTCCCTCATTTCCTTTGCATTATCTGCTATATATTCAACATAAAATCACCAAAAAATGAAACATAACAGAATTTATTTCACGACGTTCCGCCTGGAGGACCAGCCTTTTTCGACACTCGAAAAAGGCTGTTCCTCACGCCGAAACGTCGTGAAATTAATCCTCTTATGTTTTTTTAATTTTTGGTGATTTTATATTATATATATATCAAATCAGCTTCCAGAAATCACTTTTGATATATATATATATATATATATATATATATATATATTATATATATATATATATATATATATATATATATATATATATATAAACAACCTGCCTTAATTTAAAGTGATGTTATGAATTCTCTGTCGCACAAGGAGCGACAGGGTAGCCATACTAGTATCTCTTTCGATCATTAAAAAGGCGATTTTGTTGCATGTTGCGAATGGGAAGAAATAAACGGTACTTATTTTTAAACCTGAATTTATAAATAGTTTGTTGGAAAAGCAAGTATTGATCGGCCAGGATCGATAAATTCTTACTGGTTTGAGGTTCAAGATTGCGATTTTTCAATAGCTAAAACCGAGCAAGTGGAAAGTTTTTTCTAGCCCGCCAACAGTTCTCACACAGCTAAGTGAGTATGTTCATAAATGTTTTAAGTCAGGATGTTTTGCTGAAGAAAAAATTGAAATCATCACTTTAGAAACACGTCATCATGGGATGGCAGCCTCACAGTGGAAATATGTTATCAGTGATTACGCCAACCCCTGAAAATATGCTCTTACGGCTAATGCTCTTTAGAAATGCTTTTGTCAGGCAAGAGGTGTTGTTCTCTTTCGGCGTACAATAAATGCAGAAATGTTCTATACATACAAAACCACTTCGGAGAACAACCAGCAGTGGATCAGCGCATTTCATGTTAGAATTAGGTATGTCATTTTTAATTTCAGAGCTATGTGAACCGACTATTTATCACATTAGAAGCCTCGGTATTTAATTTCGATGGTCCAGAAGTGACTCAATTGAAGACTGTTCAGAGCTAATCTTATGAGCACTACCTGCAGTACCTTGGTCTTGGTCATTGTGCTCACTGTTTCCTTATCGCCAGGAATGTTCGCCTTCTCGTTTTTTTCGGTCCCGTTATTTATCTAGACCAGCTGAATGGCCTTTTTATTAACGCAAAGTGCTGCGAAATAGACACCTTCCTATATTCTTACGAATAACAGGAAAGAAGACAAAACGTTGCGTGCCTGACTTTAGAATTAACATTAGCAGTGCTTTATATAAGGTTAGTTGGTCGTTCATTATTGTAGGGGAGCGCTTAACTTCTGAACGGAAAAAACGGACGTAACAACAGGAGACAGAGAGCTGAATAACAGCTGGGTTTATTTTCGAAAGGGCTCATATTTATGCAAACCTAATCAAGGCTAAAAAGCAGAAAAAATGCAAAAGCCAAGTAATCATGACATCATCTGTAAGTGGCTTGACCTTTTTGCTCAAGTCATGCTTGACCATCTTAAGCGACCAAAAACAGTTTTTCTTTTTTGGTCAAAGCCACCGACGGGTCGCTTACGTACCCCCATCGCATTCTCCTGAAGCCGTACAAAAAGCCTCCCAGAATTCTCTCGTGACGTTGTTCCTAAAGTTTAGAAGAAGCGATGTGCTTTCCCGGAAGGGGTTTCGCTTGTGACTAGCGCAATGGGCTACAAGGTTGCCTGTTGCAATGACAAGAGAACGGTTCTAGTTGTGCTCTCGCAACCTCTCATTCAAACACCTTGCCGTTTGCCCAACGTAGGCCGTACCACAGCACAGTGGAGCTTTGTATTCAACTTCTTCCGTGCATTTAAAAAACATGTTCTTGTGCCGAACACCGAAAGACCACTCACAAATTCCGCATCTTTTCTGCCAGCGTTAACTTTAGCACACAGGCTTTTAACTTTTTGAGGCTCAGAAAATACGACAGGCGCTTCGTGACTTTCAGCCACTTTTTTCAATCTTTGCGATAAGGCGTGCACATAGGGCACCACGGCGCGTCTCTTGTCCATTTCTTTTACACTTGTTCGTTTCCCCTTAACGGTTATTTGCATCAATTTTTCAGCAACAGATACCAACAAAGGGTTCGGGTATCCAGCCGCATTCAGTCATTCGGCCTGCAAGTTAATACTGTCATGCAGCTTGTGTTGGCATGTGATAATTATTGCATGCTGGAAGCATGCATCCGCAATGTTGCGCTTTATATGGTTGGAATTCTCTGAGTCATTGGGAAGCAGGCCTTTTCCTTTCTTGTTTTTTTTGCATCCAGCACACGTGGGGACCAGTTTAAATGGGTATGTCCAGAAACTGAAGGCAGTTAATATGGGGGGCTTCGTGGCTGAAGGCGAGTCCCGGGTGTGCATGAAGAAATTCAACAGGCGTTTTTTCTACTACATCGTCTATTGCACACCCTGCTTGTGCTCAAACAAGAAAGGTCGTCGACACACACACACACACACACAAATATATATACATATATATATATATACATGGTGTTGTCTACAGGTGGCTTGCCTACTGGTGGTACCGCGCCCACTGCCGGGCGTGCCGATAGAAGTAGGAAAGGGAGGGGGCGAAAGGTGAGGACAGGGGAGGAGCGGGCAGCTTCAAAGAGAGTTGGTGAATGTTCGTCTAAAAAATATACACCCGGCATGTTCATTACTTCTACCGTTGTCTGTGTGTTTTTAGTGCTTAACTTGAGTTTTTCCAGAGAATATCAACTCTCGCAGGAAGCATAACCTTCAGAAACGGGAGAGAGAAATCGTGATACAAAAAGCAATTGCCAGCCTTTTGAATTTAGTTATTTAAGGCAAAGTATGTCACCCGTCAAGCATTTCTGCTTATCACAAACCTTAATTGCTTGCATTTCATTGGAGCCTGTCGTCAATGCTTCCCCATATAATATACACCAAGGGTACTAAGGTTACAAGTGAAGAGAAAGGAAGTGCTCGTTATAGCATGAGTGACGGAAGCCTGGTGACTGTTGGCTTCCGTCATCTACGCCAAAGCTGACAGCAATTGTCCAATCGAAACAATTCCCTATCGTTAAGCTTAAGTTCAGCGTGCTAAGGCAAGCCCTTCCCTTCATTACTTAACGTTTTTGCTGCAGATGGTATATTTATATTAAACGCCAGTCGGCAACAACTTCAAAAAGTATAGATACACTGATGTTTTAGAACGGGATCAGTCATTGAAGACTGGCGGCAGCTAAGATAAAGTTGGCCAGTCGACAAATGAAACGACATATATTTCTTGTTTCATACCAGGGTACCAGTAAGATGTGAGAAACGAGAGGCCTTAAACTTTCGTGTTCTTACTAAAAAATAGAAAGAGACGGCCCTGCAGTATTCGGAATAATTATGATTGCTATAACGGCACTCTTCGCCTACTACTAAGCTGCACAGATGATCCTTCGTGTTGAGGTTCGATGGAAGTCAGACTACATAGTTCCGCAGTATGTCGAAAATTCAATGTTGCAAATTTACCGTACAACCCGCCGCGGTGTTTATTGGGTAGGGCGCTCGACTACTGATTCGGAGTTCCCGGGTTCGAACCCGACCGCGGGGGCTGCGTTTTTATGGAGGAAAAACGCTAAGACGCCCGTGTGCTGTGCGATGTCAGTGCACGTTAGTGATCCCCAGGTGGTCGAAATTATTCCGGAGCCTTCCACTGTGGCACATCTTTCTTCCTTTCTTCTTTCACTCCCTCCTTTCCCCCTCCGTTACGGCGCGGTTCAGGTGTCCAACAATATAAGAGACAGATACTGTGCCATTTCCTTTTCCCAAAAACCAATTATTATTATTATTATTATTATTATTATTATTATTATTATTATTATTATTATTATTATTATTATTATTATTATTACCGCACACACATATTTTAACATTGTAAGAAAGTTCAATGTGAAGGCAAATTGTTTTTTTTTTGCTTTTAATTGTTTGGTTTGATCGCCTTGAAAGTTGCTAATTAGGGAATAATAAAATGAGTAGTCATGACTTCAATGTTCACGTGCGAAAATAGAATTTGCAGAACTTTCAACTGAAGGGAGAGTTCTGAATATGCGTGCACTTTCAGCACAGTCTGCATTGCCAGATAATTGCAACCCCTACCAAGTATTCCTTTCTGATGGGAGTGAAAGGTATGGTGATAAAAACGCATTTGCCGCACTTCAGTTTGCCTTAATAAGTGCAGATTATCTGTTTTTGCACTGTATTCTGATTTGGTGGCGAGAAAACACGCTCTGAAGATTTGCATCGCTCTTCTTTATTGGTTGATCCCTGTGCGCGTAACAAGTGGGACAGAAAAATAATATTTCCAGCATGTAATAGGAAGTCGACGTTGTTTTCATTGTATGCAGGATAAGACACTGTCCTAGAAGAACTGGCAAAATGCTTTAAAGAAGCGGTGCTTGGGTGAACCGAAATAAAATTTAGGTAATCCGTCTTTGGAAGGAAACGGTAAGAACACAGCTTGAATGGACGTGTTTACAAGCTACTGATGAGAAAGGATTGGGAAAATTGCGCACTCGTCTCTGCTGCATAAATGGCACTGTTGGGGGAAAAAGCAATAGGCCAGGCGCGCCGTGTAGCTGAAGTAACCTTGCGGGATTCGAGAACGTGATACACTGGAATGATAGACACAAAAACCCGCCTGGTTTTTTGTGCATTTCAGGTGTCGTGCAGTGCAAAGAATTCATGGTGGTTCAACCACGTAAGATTGTGCGAATGCAGATTTTTGCAGGTGGGCAGGTGCAGCTTGCGCTTTTTTCCTTTTGTGAGTTGCAAACGAAAGTTCAGCAAGACGACGACGTGGACAAGGTGTGTTGCTGCATAAAACGAGGCGTTATCAACTCTGGCGATATAATATTGTACTCGGGAAATGACCAGCTTCCCTGGCCACAGCACGAAAGCATTATTATATCGTTCATTTTATTTCTGCAAGTTCACCAATGTCGCCCAAAATAAAAATCTTGTTTACTTATCACCGTTTCCCGCATCACGTGACCAACTTCTAAGCCTTCACCACCCACAGGCATTTTGCACGTTATGAGGCGAATGGTGCTTACGCATTAAAAGAATAACTGGTTTGAACTTAGAATGTATCGAGTACTGATGACAACAGATGCGCTGCCATACATCCCACCCGCGACCTATGCAGTTTTCCATTCTCTCCGCTACGCACTTCTCTTCAACCGAATTTGAATGTGGCAATAGGTTGGAATTCCTTTGTCTCTGTTTTGTCGCTCAAAGCTCCGCATTCCTTGGGATTCTTGAACTTTTCGAGCTTCTTGAAATTTTCGCTGTGGTGTCTGTGACTCTTTGTTCCTGGTAATGTTTGCGAATTCTTTTTGTGAAAACATTTGGTGTTTTTTAAATTGCCCACCATGAGGAGTAATGTTTAGGAGTCAACGAGGCCTGGCCTGGAGGCCTCTCTTCTAAAAAAAAAACACTAGTTGCTGTGAGAGGGAATCCCACACTGCAGAAATAGGCCGATTTCACTTGCAGTTGGGTTAAACCACCGCCACCGCGATGCACTCAGGGAGTTGTGCTTTTCTGGCCGCCGGCAGCGTCGGCTGGGTGTGTGGCGTACGCGAGATAATAGTCTTCTTTGTGCACCGGTACGATCATTTTCTCATAAATGGTGCATTTCAAGGGGGTGTTATTCCGACAGAAGTGCGAAGCACAAGGCCCCAGTTTTGTTGTTTTCTAAAAAAAAGGCCTGCAGAATACACTGCACCACCTAGCCATGAAAGGCAGCTGATGTCCTTTTCAGCGCATTCAGCCCAATTGTACTTGTTTTTCAGTGTAAATTGGCAACTGGAAGTTTTAGCGCCACGGCATTAAAGGCCGCATTACCCAGAGAATCCAGTGTCGGCGTTGTAGGCGTCGCCGTCGTGAGCAAAAATCACGAGCATGACAATGACAACTGGTCCCCAGAGAGCAGCCTAGCAAAGAGTTTGGCCACCTTGGTCACGTCACCTTATCGCCCCATCGCAACCTACCCACCGGATAGGGAGCAAACCGCCCTTCGTGGAAGGTGGTGGTTAAAATGTTTCATTACTCGCTCGGGAACAGCAACCTAGGCTACACACTGCTAATCGCTGAAAGCACCTGCCATCGCATTGCAGTGCGGCGTGTTTTAACAGGCGCACCACTGTCGCAGGAGGAGTATGAGTTCTCCCAGGGATATATGAATGTAACGTATGGAATGGCCTTGTGCATATACGAGAATTATTAAGAAATCCACATTGTGTGTTTCATTCGCGCAATCACTCCTTATACTCAAGCTTCCACTGCAGCGATAATGCTCACTGTATGCCTTATAATGGGAAAGCGTGACTTTAAATCCTTTGAAATATGGATTAATTCTTTACTTATTCTGTATATTGGTCTTTGACACACGTTATACTGAATTTAACCATCATGTCAATAAGATGCAGGAAAATCACCCATGCTTTACTCAGCATTTTCGAACATATAAAAAACAACCATTTCGTGTTTGCCTATCAGTCAAGGTGCAAAATTCGCACTACGAAAATACCGCGAGTGATTCGCACGGCGGCGCTTTTTAAGAATTGATGCTATTACTTTAAATAAAAAAGTGATTGTGGCCACAATCTGCTCGCCATTTAGACATTCCATATATGCCAGCTCGTGGGGGAGCCAAATATAATTCCAATCATGTTCCTAAGTTCGCTTTCGTGCACACAACACCACAAAGGACTAAAACCAATATGGCGCCTGGCAACTTCCGGTAAACGCTTGGATGCGCAATGGGCTTCGATAAGTGAGCGTATTCCAAACCCAAAAGAGGCCTTTACTTGAGGATTGGCGAATTCAAGTGTTTTCTCTCTTTTTGCTGCAGTCAGGTAGGTGGCATCATGTTTTTATTTGGTAGCGGTGCGCAGCAAGCGTTTACATTATATGTTTTTGGTTGCGTGGTATTTATGTTATGAAGACAAAAGGTCTTGCTCTGGGCTTATGCTCAAGATATTAGCCAACCATATGTGGAAAGCGTAGCAAGCGTATTGATTATAAATAGGTTATAACCTATTTTTTTCTCTATGCGCTTCCAATTTCGAAAGTCACGCCGAAGATACGGCATCATTCGCGTAGTTCGGATTATGGGAAGTCATTATGAGTCGTAGCTGAATTAGAGAACAAATTATGCCGCCACCGTCTGGATCACGTCGAAGTAACGAGAGTTAGCTGTTTGGTAGTATAATGTATCGTCCATGCAATGTATTACCACGTGATTAGGGCACGTTAGCATACCTCATGTGGAGCGGGCGCCTACGCCTTGTGATGTGCCGACTGCTCACGTCACGGCCGCCGTGATAAGCCTAACAGTAAATAAATAATAAACTAATTAGGCGATATTGGTGCGTAACATTTTCTGCTCAAGGCACCCGTTAGAAATATGTCATTAGAAGCAAATTATAAGCAAATAATGTTAAGCCCAACTATCACTAAATACTAACTACGTTAGGTAGTATTGGTGTCTAGAGGATTCCAAATATCTAATTCGTTTTGTGACGACCTCGTTATTTACTTAGTTATATGTGATTAAATATAGTGACGCGACTAGTAAAATGTGACATCACTAAACAGTGAACACACCAATCAATCAACAATTCGATATACTACTGACATGACAAATCAATCACAAATTGTGTTTCTATATGGATTTACTATGCGGGACACCATCTTGGATTCCTCGGACTTTGAAAATTTCGCGTCGGAAGAAGATCATAGCAGACCCATAGAACTCGAGAAATCTCATGAATAAGAGCTCACGCTCTTAAAGCAAGGTGTGCCATTGCAGCTATTCGAGTCAATGCTGCCTCCGTCACGGAAAGAGTGGCGGATCTATAGCGTTTCCAGAAACTAGAACGTGGCACAAAAATTGCTGCTTTGAATGCCGAAGATATGGCGTCATTGGCGGACTTCAGATTATGGGAAGCCATTGTGTGTGATACCTGAATTAGAGATAAAACAGCATGTGCCATTTCAAACATTTCGAGTCAATGTTGCTTCCGTGACGGAAAGGATGGCCGAGCTACATCTTTGCCGGAAAACAATAAGTTAGTACTAAAATTGTGTCTTTTATAGTAACTGTGTCAAGTTTCTTTATTGAACTTTCAATAAAAAAGCATCCTGAATCTTAGAGCAGGCGAAGTTGCAGTGATCATTTAAATAGGCACTTTTCTTCGCATAGCTTTTTTAAAGCATTGTCATTTTTAAAGCATTGTCAGCAGAACTTTCGGCACCTGCCATTGACGTAGATGTTTTGTGGAATACGAAACCAGAGTTTCAATGGGGGCATACAGGAGCCTTTTCGCATGGTTTTTTTATTAAATAATAGAGTGTATGATTGTCGTGTCATCCATGTGCACGTATTTGCGACACTGGTCTTTTTTGAGGCGAGAAAACAGCTTTCATGCTCTTGAGCCGCTTCTACCATAGCGAAATAGTCGCCCTAGAAAAACGACACACAGAATACGCGGTGACTGCCTCCAGACCATTGCCCCATGCCATTTTTTAATTTTGCAAGGTGCACACCGCGTTGTTCTCGCAAGCGAAGTCTGGAGATTCATACAAAAGTCGCTTCAACTGTGTTGGTTAGGAAACAGTAGAACAACAGAAGCAGCGCTTCCCACAAGTCGTTTCTTTCAAAACCTGATTTGGAAGTTTATTTTTTTACTTTTTTGTTCACTTGAGGGAGGGCATGTTAGCAATTCTTAAGTACTTCTCTGCTTCACAATGTTGTACTGCCGATTTACATTGTGCTCGGGCGTTCGCGACTTGGAGCAGGTCACACCTTGAGCAGCGCCTTTCACGAAGACGTGCATAGGCCCAAGTAAGCTGCCGTCGTAACAGACAGTACTTATAAAGGCCCTTGATTACAGACTATACTGAGAAATGCATTGAACTAGAGACTTGTTCCTTGATGTTGCCGAATTGAAGCTGGGACGAACCTTCACGAAGATGCGCAAAGTAGCCAAGACCGGATTATGAAATCTAATTAGTCAAAAACTTTTCTACTGAAAAGATCAAGACAAAGAGGTTGAAGATGAACCTATTTCTGCGAAGTTTCATCACTGTACAATTCAAATACTTAGAATCCTGGACAGCATTTACGAGAGGCAACGTTTTAAAAATGACCTTGTAAATGTCTTAAACATAGGTACTATCCAGAGAGAAAACAGAAGGTTTCTTCATACAAAAAACTAGATTTATCTCATAGAGCGCATTCGGAGCTTAGCTGCCGTTTTCTTTAGAATTTTTACCAATCCGTGGTATGATGGGTGACAACGAGTCATAATCTTTGTGATTACGTTTACTGAACCAAACTACAAGCCATAACGAAAAATTGAACTTGGCACTTGATACGATAAGCTTGAGTTTTATTTTTTTAAAAATTCAAAATCTTCCGAATGGCGCAGAGGCATAAAGAGATCACTGTAAAACGGCTGAAAATGTTGGTTATGAACCACCAGAAAATACTGCAGCCCATTCGGTTCTTCGCTGACTTTGCTTGCCACGCCTTTTCTCTCGCAGCGCTGTCCCGAGCAGAAACAACAGGGAAGGGGGGGGGGGGGGGTAGTGGATTTCTGAACCTTTGACCCAAACAGGGGGCCTCGCAGAGGCCGAGAGCTAATTTATGGTGAAACTCGTGCCAGGAGGTTCGGTGTTCGATATCCTGGGAAGGCTCAGGCCGTTATTGCGACATGAAAGCTGAGATATAAAAATGGGAAAGCTTCGTCCTTGTAGGTAAGTAGAGTTGCCATGCAGTCCTGCCAGATTGAGGCAAAAGTTTCATTCATTCATTTATTCGAACATGCACAGATGGTACAGTATTTCCACGATCAGGCCACTTCAGCGGTAGCCTAGCCGTTCGAGCCTCGCTTGCGGGAGGTGCGGGGTTCGATCCCGAGTCCCCCCGATTACCCACCAGTGATACAATAAGGACAAGCTTTCCCCTGCCTGGTCGTCGGCTTCTTCGGGGTGAGGTGCTTGGAAAATCGGTCTTTGACCCCACATTGAGAAAAAAAAACGCTGCGGCATGGCACTCTGGCCACAGATGCCCTTGTACCATAGAAATCCATCATCATCATCATCATACCAACGAAGGATTGCAAAAGGAGACCCGAATGCTTCCTGACAAGGCCTTCACATCTGGATTATACATCATGACTGCAGATTGTTGCTATACACATTAAATAAGAACTCACACAATACTGTACAGAATTAAGAAGTCAAGGTTATTAATGGCAATTGAACAAGACATGCTACTTTGCTCGTGCCATATTACCTGATATCACAGTACACAGTGAATACAAATTCACAGCACGAAAAAGAGGAACGCTGTGGATAGAGCCCATTAGTATTTTCAGTGAATTGAGGCAAAATAGAGGAAAAAAATTAAGTACGACAGACAAAAGAAGAAAACATGCATCTGACTTTTTTCTTAAATTTAGAAAGTGTTTTTTTTTTCTGTAAGGCATGGACTATGGAATAATAAACATTGCATGAAAGTACTATTTCATTGTTTAATTCGGCGTGTCATAGCTTGTGTGTGATTTGGAGCATATCCTGGATACAACGCGCAAGTTATAATTAAGGCTTCTGTTTAAGCTTTTTGCGGGGAAGAGGCAAACTACAGCTTAATTTTATGGATAATAATACGGGCACAGAGAGACCCTAAACGTGACGGGGGCGGAATGCTAGTAGGCTAACTGTACTGTGCAGGAACGCTTTAGTAATCATTTCATTGCGGAATACCACCTTCAGTGCCCTGATCTGAAGCGACGAGAGACGCTCTGAGTCTACTCTGTTGTATGTGGCTCAGACTAGTTGCCAGCAAATTAAATGGGAAGTAACTAAGCAAAAATATATCTGTTTTCTTACTAGCTGCATTAAAAATGTCTAATTCGGTGTAGCTAACCAATATACCTAGAAACATTGAGACGAACCTGATCCATGTGATCCCTATTGTTAAATCGAATTTGAAGCAGACTCCAAGGAAACGACAAGTATTTGCTGGCAATTGATCGTCATTATCAATGGTATATTTTCGGGGAGCAAAATTTTTGTGTGTTTTCTTTATATCCAAATAAACATTGTTGTTAATCAACCAGATCTGTATCTGGCTCAGCCAACGTTCAGCCTGTTGTTCAAGTGAAGCTAGATCTTGAATTCAAAAGGAAGCGTTGGTGTAGTCTGCATAAAGGATAATATCAGGTGTCAGGGAGTTTATGTTAACCATATTGCTACATGCCAGCAGTTCATTGTCTGAGGCTCAACCGATGGAGTTGAACAGAGGTCAGCTAGACGAGGCTACTCAAGCTGAGATGACAGGCCACGGACGTCGTGTTTCTGCTCTCCAGCTGCCTGCCTAACTTCATCTTCAGGGTTGATAGATTTTCCTCCTGGCCAGCCGAATACCCCCCCGCCCCCGTCCATCGGGTGAGTTTATCAGTCGTCCCCACGGGGGTGGCATGGCTTCATACGGGCGACATGAGTGACTTCAGTGGAGGCTTAATGACGACCACTAGCGGTAAGGCGTGCTACCCGGTAGTTTAGATAGGTGTCCCGGTGCATGACAACATACGGCCGGAGTAATGCGCGAACGTCTTCTGCGTTAAGCGGCACTCCTGCACCGCCACCAAATTGAGACTAAGTCACCAGGTGCGTAGATAACGTGGTGATGGCGGCTGTCATAGCAAGCTTTGGAGCGTACTTGAGACGCTAGAGTCCGCAACCGTGCGAGGTGGCGAGCTTCCTCGGCTATAAAAAGGGTTTGGCCTATGCACGGTTCGCCATCAACAAAAAAGGGAAAGGTGAAGCCGAAAGAATACCGAGGGGAACGCTCGTATAGAAGCAAGAATGGGATATAACCATTCGACTCATACGTCACAGTGTTGAAGGCAAACGTAATAAAAGGAAGAATGGTGTCGCAGTTCTTGTGGTCGGATGCGATACGCATGGAGATCATGTGGTAAGTGTAGGTGTGTCGCCCAGGCTTCAGATTACAACAGTTGTTCCAGTATTCACGACTCGAGTAACATCATCTTACCGCTACCACCAGTTGTCGTGGTGCAATTTTTAACTCGAACCCGTGCTCCGTTTAGTAGCTGTCCGAGCGGTTGCACTGTAGAACGATGGAACTTGAAGTTTGGGAAAACAGAAACAAGTGGGTTTAATGGCACTTTGGCTAAACTTATTTACATATTGAAATGAGAAAACAGTCAAAAATTAAGAGTTCATGCGTCGAGAGACGGCACTAGCCTTGTCGCCAGAGCACAGAGCGCCCGTTCTCCTTAAATCACCTAAGATTCCGCCCCTTCATGAAGCGGTGGCCAATCAAACACGTGGCACACTTCTCCAAGCTGAAAAAAGTTGCACAGTACATAACAAGTGGTCATTCGTTCCAGGGCCGACCCGTGGGAATGGGCAAGGAAAAATCGCGTCCGCTGCTATTCCTTACAGAGGTGGAACAGGATCGCAAGCGGCACGTGTCCACCGAAAACCACAAGTTGTGCATTCTGCGCCACGGGCATTACTTGTGGAGCGCTATCTCTGGTCGGGCCGGCTGCAGTCGGACACGGGTTATTACTTCACACGCCGCTCCTTTGTTCCCCCGTTGTCTGTCATTCCTCTGTTGCTGCCCCAGGCATCCTTCACCGGGAACTAGCCAAGGAGAAGGTTATTCCCACTGAGCAAAGCCTGAGAAAAATCCGCAGTCTTCTTCCCAGCGACGCTTAATATATTTCGACGTCGTCGGCCACATTACGACGAAGAAATTGGCGATGCTGTCGCCGCCGCCATGGTCATCCCGATTGAGGGAATCTGCGCCCTTTTCAACTTTGGCTGCAGTGCATCCCGTTCATAACTGCGGTTCAAACGCTTTGCCAACCGTTTGTCTGAGGGTGATATGGCGTGGAGTTCCGGAAGTGCGATTTGCGCAAACGGAGCAGTTCTTCTACCACACCTGGCATAAACTGGCAACCGTGGTCGCTGATTATCGCTCGTGGTGGTCCGTGTGGTAGGATGACAGAGTAGAGCAAGAACAGCGACACGTGGTGCACGGTGGCTGAAGGAAGAGCGGCGCATTCGCAGTAGTGGGCAGATAGCCAGCGCGAACTATGATCCAGTGATTGTCTTTCGGTGGCTTCGGAAAAAGACCTTTGAGATCAATTCCGACTTTCTCAAAAGGCTGTATGGATATTCATGGAATGGATCAGGCCTTGTGGCGTGGACGTGGGGTGTTTGTGCTGCTGACACTCCGCGCAGTTAGCCACATACTTCTCAATCGTCTGACGCGTCTTTGGCCGGTAATAGCGGGCACGGGTGTGATCGAGCGTTCGGGCAGAGGCCATATGGCCAGAGCATGGGTCGTGTATGGCACGCAGAACGCCAGAACGATGGCTCGCGGGAACTACGAGGAGGAAATGCGTGCCTGTCTTTGAGTAGGCCTTTCTGTACAGGAGACCGTCCCGGGGACAAATGAGATGGTGCAGTAGAATCCCGCGCATCATCAAGAAGTGGCTTGAAGCTTATGTCCTTCTCTTGCCTCTTGCGCTGTGCGGAGAGACAAAATATTCATAAACTTAGGTATTATGGAGCCGATACAGTGATCGAAGTTCTCAGAGTCGCAGTCAGTTTTAACAAGCGGAAGGTGCGACTGAGTCTGCGTCGGCATGTTTGCGGCCACTCTTATGCGACAGAGTTGTACTCTGGCACTCTGCCAGGAGAAGCGCCCAGCGTGCCAGGTGACCAGACGTGTTGCGTAGGCTTAAGAGCCAGCAGAGGAGTGATGGTCGCTAACAACCATGAAATGTGTGTCTATACAGTTAACACTGAAACCATTGCACAGCGAAGACCACCGCAAGACATTCTTGGTCCGCAACGGTATACGTGGGCTCAGGCTTTCTGAGAAAGCTGCAAATACAAGCAATTACATGCTAACCGTTGGCAAAACGTTGCACAAGCTCTGAATTTACATCAAAACCGCTCACGTCAGCGTGGACTTCCGTCGGCGCGCAGGGGTTGAACTGCTGGTGAATTGCGTATGAAGCAGGCAGGAACTTGAGCGTGTGGACGGAGGAGTCAAAGTGCGTAGTCAGTTAGAAAGGGTCCTCTTTTTGGCGAATGGAAATTGCAGGATAAACGGCGTCAGCAAATCTCGGGATGAAACTGAGGAATTATGAGCACAATCCGCAAATCCTTTGGAGTTCCTTTTGCGTTTGGGGTCCTTGGAACGATCCATCTGCCGTAGTTTTCTGTAGATCATGCCGAACTCCACGTTTGTGAGATAAATGAGTATAAGTGCCTGACGTTCTTGAAAGCGGCACTTTTTGGAATTGCGAACAAGTCCAGCCTTTTGCAGTCAGTCTAAAACAACAGTAAGCCGCCGGTTATGTTCACGGAAGGCCCGTTCGAAAATAACCGCGTCATCTGAGTAGCACATAAAGATTTCAGTCTTGAGGCCGCGAAGTATGGTGTCTATAAATCATTCGAATGTTGCCGGCGCATTACAAAGTCCGGATGGCATACGATTAAATTCGAATAGGCCGTCCGATGTAATTAATGAAGTTTTCTAGTCTCCAGGGTCCAACAGAATTTGCCTGTGCACCGAACGCAAATCAACAGCAGGGAAGTACGATGCGGAGAAGAGGCAGCCGAGGAAATCTTCGATGCGCGGCAACGGATACAGATCTTTTTTTAATGAGAGATTTGAGGCTGCGCTAGTGGATGAAATTTTTCCATGTTCTATTTTTCATTTTAAACAGTATCACGGGAGCGGCCCAGACACTCATGTACTCCTGAATTGCTCCCTGTTCAGTATATCATCGACTGGCTCGGTGATGATCTTGCACTCGGATGGCGACGCGTGGTACGCCTTTGGCGGATCGGATGGGCTGATCCAGCGAGCCACGGGGATGCGTGAAGTAGAAGACGGAGGCACGCTGGGACCATAGGTTCATGAACGTCCTCACAAATCACCGACCCTTCAAAACGGCAAGCGGAAGACATCTCCTAAAGCTCAGCGCTCCCTTGCCACAATGAACAGTAACAATGAACATTTTAAAAAAGAACTCCAAAACAGAAATATTCTTGTAGTAACTGAAATATTTTTTCGGCTCCTATGAATATTATTGCTTCGCAGGCGACATTAAATTTATACGGGAATACACCAGTCTCCAGTATGAGATTACAAAGATGCACAAGAGAGCCTGCCACAAAGGGAAGTATGGCCTTGATAGGGTGCGCTAATACCATCATTTTCAGGCAAGCGCATATCCTTAATCGCGCTTACAAAACTTACAATTCTTGTTCTAATATTGGTTCTAAAAGCAATGAAGTTTTACAGGTAGAAAGAGGGGATGAACGGGCAGGTGTTCACGTTTTCGTCATTTGTAGGCAGCTTGCAGACACGACGGCAAGAACTTGTTCGTTGAACTTGTTTGCAAGAAAAACAGCTGGAAAAGTTTTTTCATTAATGTGAAAATCCTTCAGAATGCGTTGTTTACCACCTTTTATGAGGCAGTTAGCTGCTTCCCACAGTAATTTAGGAGTGTGCGTAACTACCGATTATGTGTTTTCATAATAAGCTGATTTTGCTTTCTTCAGATATGTCTATTTCTTGCGTATTTTTCAACCTCCGCAATTGAGTCTGTTCTCTTCCCTATCGAAAAATCTCGAATGAATTCATATCTGCGCTGTATGAATTTCGATGTGTTCTATACGAGCTCTATGTGCTACAAATGAGTCTTGTAAACTCGTATGCAGCCCGGGTTGAGTTTTATGGGTCAAGATATGTGCCTCGTATGAACACATATGTGCTTTCTATAGTTCATATGTGCTTCCTAGAGTTCATATGCAGCATATCAAGAGATATGCTGCATAGTATTTCACGCACTTCGAAAATCGGCCTTGTATGCGCTTATTGCATTTGTCGCATATCTCAACTCACATGCGGCACTCCTGCGCACAAATGAGCTCCGATGTGCATCGTATCAGCTTACATCAACATCGTGCGAAACAGATAGCCGCTCATTACTTCCAAATATATTGTCCACGCGCTTCTGAAACAAATAAAAATGAAGCGACGAAGAAGCGTCTAACGAGTGCCGAACCGACGCATAATAAAAAAAAACATTTCGCCTGTTTCGTATAATTCTCCGTGTTTTTCTGTCTGTGCACTCATTCTTGATGTAAACACTGGCTACCCAAACTGCTTGAGGTTCAGCTTTTCCGAGATACTTAGAGGAACGTTTACCTGGAAGGTAACTACTGCTTTGTTGAGCCGTTTTGAAGCTATATAGCGAGTATAGGCAGATAAGTGTGTGGCAGACATTTCAGGATGTAGTAAACAGTACGTTCGCAGTGAGAGCACTGCTAACGAAAGTATGGTGGTTGTGAGAATTACCATATATACAAAGATGTTCCAGTGCTTATCAAAGAACAACTAGAGATTCAGAATATCAGCGGATGTGCAGTCGGCTAGAGTTCAGCTCCTTAAACAATATAAATATACAGTTGAACTCACATCTAATCGTAGAAATTCATTGTAGGAGAAAACATAGTGTAAGTCTTGTCATGCAAAAATAATGTCCGTGTTCTCAGTGCCAGTCCTGGCGCAGTGGTTCGTGTAGTGAGCTGTGGATCTCCAGAATTGTGGTTGGAATTGAGTTGGTGTGTTTTTTCACCCTTCTTCTTAGTTATTACTTTTCTAATCCAGTAACTAGTACAGCAGCTATTCTCTTCTTGACTCCTTTTTAATTTCACCTAAGCCTTTCTCTTCCCCAGTATTCTTGTATACAGGACGTATATGACACATATGACATATGTGGGCATGTATGACACATGTGGACAAGATAACAAATATTCCATATTCTCGTATGAACCAAACATATACATACGATATGTTTCGATATAGTTGTTTTTAAGTAAGTGAGCAAACAGTCAGTTTTTGTTGTTTATACTTTTTGTATGAAAATAAAGAAATGCCCTCTTTTCTTCCCCTCCTGTCTTTTTATGGGTACACGTGGAAAAAATGTCGCAAAAATCAAGTACTTTCTATAGGAAAATCACATTTGCCTCAAACTGGTTTGTGTTACAGTGCATGCCATCTTAAATGTTTTCAGCCAGTAGTGGACTGAATTGTGCAATGTTAAAATTACTCTGAATGGTGTCTAATTTTCATGGAGATTAGTGAATTGCGGGCCTAATGGCGTTTGTACACGTTGACAGCTTTTTGTCGATTTCTCTGAAAATCTTTCACATCCATACGATAACATCACCTGGAGGAGTTGTACTTGATAAGAAGTATTTCTTAACACAGATATATTCGTATCACGGAATATAATGGGATTTAGTTTAGTCACATTAGTCCATTGAAGGAAGGACTTCCTGTAAATGAGAAAAGCATCCGCCAATCCGGGAATGTAGGCATAAGAAAAGTATAATTGCATTATGATGCGTTACACAAACTGCTTCCAAATTGTTTCCATATTGTATACCTCTTTATATACAAAGATGCTCCACCCGATCATGTGATGATCATCGCTATTTGGTGTATACCAGGTTTCTTTAATTCCAATAATCTCGAATCGACATTTTATGACCTCCAGGTAAGACTCAATTTCTTCAAGCTTATTTATGAGGCTGTGCCTGTATAGAGGGCAGGAGGAAAGACATTTAAAATACCTGATTTCTTTAAGGACAGTATTAGGAGCATCGCTGGTATAATACGTCTTAAAGGTTAAAAGGACAGCAACAACAACAAAAAACAATAAGAGCCAACTCAGTCAAGCAATCTTGTCAATGTTTTGTTCATAGGCAATTCCTTACTGTGCCTTCTTTAGAACAAAGTTTATATACCACCTAAAGCGGTAGCATGGATCACGTGGTCTTGATATGGCAAGCAATAACAACTTTCTGTTCAGTGCCGCCAGGTAATCAAAATAAAAGAAAATATCTTCATTATATTCCTTCACGTCTTTATGCTGTGCAGGCCAAGTGACTTTCGTGGGTGACTGAGAAAATCTTATTAAATGATTGGAACTTTGTTCATGTGCGCCGGCAGGCAGTTCAAACCACCCACATTACTTTCATTCAGATAGGGCAACTCGAGTTCTTGTGCACGATGACTAAATTTTACGTTTTGTGCAGGGCATGCCAAGAAGTTCCATGTTGTGACGGCTGCAGTACGAATGCAATTCTTTATTTAACCTGACAGCAATTTCTCACGGTCTGGCTCGCACCTATGAACTCTCTTGCAGAGACTCTCGATCTGCCTTCGTGTCTGGTAAAAGTTCCTATTCAATAAACATACTTATCTCATTATCAATGATTCCCGTTAGGTTTGACAAGTCTTCTACGTTACTGGCAAAAGTAGCCAGCTGTTTCATATTTCAGCAAGTTGTCTAGTTTCTAGACAGGTCGCTGCTACTTTGCATCATCACGTGAGGTAGTTGTAATGAGATGATTTGTTGCTAAAAAACGCTACATCCGCAGGCAGCAAGATGCCAGGCTGTGCTTGGGGCACTGAAGGAACACGTGGTGCACGTCACTGTTCAAAAATAGTCAGCAGAGCGCCTAGACTTTCCCCAGGTTACTTTGGCTAAGAGCACAGTGGTGTCTGGCTACACTCGTCGCCACTCGTGACGAGAAAGAATACAGCGAATGCACATGGCGGGAACTTTACCAAGCGCAGGCTGTCCTGTCGACGTCGATTCTTCGGTCTATTCAAGCAGTAAATAGCCTCCATTTCATGGTTGTAGTAATGAACAAAGCACCGGGCTGCAGGCTGTTAGGTTGATAGCTCGTCGGTTTGTTGACCAGATTGTAAGCATCACGCATTCGGCCATGCTGCTGCTTTTTTTATTGTGGTCTTGAGGTAGTTTTATTGCTTTTTTTTACGTTCCGGCCATCTCTGAAGGAGATCGAGGTATTTATAATAGAATGCAAGGAAGGAATTTGGAGGCAAGACCGAAATATTTTTGCGTGCAGGAATTCGGTGTTTGTTTATTTATATAAATTTATTCACAAAATATGCCTTCCGAGGGCCAAGCAGAGTGGGAAATATTACAAGAAGAGCCAAGGAGGTAACAGATGTTAGTACATCAAACGCTTTAGAAACAATCTGCATGCTCAAGAAGGATATGCAGGCAGTAACGAGCAAGAGGGGTTAAAAAAGAGAAACGGGAATGCGCAGAGAGCCAAGTGCGAAGAAAAACATTTTCGTGAAACAGCCCAGTTTCAGAACAACCAATGCTTGAGTAATTAATGGTCAAATAATAAAGATCCCAACTCAGGAAAAAAAAGGAAAAAGAAGCAAGAGGAATCTAGCTCAGATGAGAAACAAAACACGCGCTGTTCAAAATTGGAAATATCGCGCATGGCAAAGACAGGAGCTGGCAACTATTCCACTTAACGATAGTGCGGGCAAAAAGATAATTTTTAAGGATGTTCGTGCGCGAGCTGTATGACGTAAGGCTGTTGTCATAAATGCGCCTAGTGTGTCAGGTTAAGCATTGGCGCAGGATGTCTCCAGAGCTGAAATTGAAGTGATGATGATATATTTGAAGGAAAAATTTTTTCCCTTGGTGAGTTCTCTACTTTTTTCAAGGGTGGAATATTGTTGCGGCCAAGAGATTAGACAGTGACGTATGCCTCTGCTAATTGTTGAAAATGATGCAGTTTACTTGTCTTTTTACTATCTCCTGGAAATCTTTTTTTCGAAAATGGATCCCATGAGTCACTCGCATATTGAAGTTTTGTACCTATATATGTGTTAGAAGCTAAAAGCGTAATAGTTTTTGGAGCAGACTTTAATTTGTGGCTGAGAAAGCCAAGTTTCTGAGAAGCGGCAGCGCATATTGTTTCAATGTGACTGATTCAGCTGCGATGCTTATTTAACGTTACGCTTAGGTACTTATATACCAACCTGGAATAATTTCTCGCGGTTCAGTGTATAAACTGCAATGTTTTTTTCTTTCGTTTTCGTGTCCATCAGAGGAAAAGATTTTTCGGCAGTGATTCCCCACAACCATTCCCCGCACCACTCTGAAAGTGAATTATGGCTTCTTTCCTCACATTCTTGATTATGGTGACTAGATATGGGATTGAAGAGAACGCAGTCACCAGCGAACAACGGTACATTTATAACAGTACTGTCACTTTGAATGAGGACCTAATTCATGAAGATGAGGAAAAGAACACGGCCAAGAACACTGCCTTGGGGCACACCGGAGGATATCAACACAATGCTAGAGGTGAAGCTTTTTGTTTCAAATAACTGTTGTCGATTAGAAAGATCAACTTGTCCCGGTAATGAAGTTTTAAGAAATCCCGGTGCTTTGGAGCTTAGATAAGGGTTTGCTGAGACAAACATGAATGAAGGTCTTACTGAAATCTAAGTAACTGGATCTATTTGACCGCCCTTATCTGGTGATCAAGCAAATTTATGAATATCACTCATGGTTAACGAGCGCAAAAAAGACGAAGACGCAGACAAGACGACAACATGATACATGGGCTTGTTCGCAACTGAACGTTTGTTCGGATGAAACAGTAATATATGCACTAAAAAGGCAAAGATGGAAAGAAAACTGGAAACTGAAATTGATTGACGCCAAACCAGGTTTTCTATATAGGAACGGGTTAGCCGGTTTTCAACTGGAGATCTTCAGCAAAACAGTGAGCATCGGCACAAAAACATCGGCTTGTGTCGCATTCTCGCCTTCTCTTAGTGTTCGCATTTTTTGCACTCGTTAATCAAGAATACGCGCCAACTATCCCAACTTCTGAGATTTGCATCCGTAATAGTAATCCCGAGATGTGTGGTGGTTGGGAAGGCTATTCTGAAGCCGTGTTGGAACAGAGGAAAGATTTTTTTCCTCATGATACGATACATCGTATTCGGATATGATGTGTTCAATAATTTGTCGGGATAGGTCAATAGTTCTCCGCATTCATATGGTCACATTTTTAATCCAGATGACCACTACAGCCTCCGGCGAGTCGTTTAGAACACATTCAGTGAATGGCAAGGAAAAAAAGGGGTGAAGTATAATGAACTGGTTCTGCATAGCGGTATAGAAACGCATTATGTATGTTATCCGGAAGATTGTAGGTTTATTTTTAGCTACCAAACTATAAACATCTTCATAAGTAATGAATTATTCTGCTATGTCAGCGGACGGCGTATCATAAAATACACCAGGAAGCGCAGAGTAACAGAGACATGGGAAATAGGAGTTGATGTGGTCGGGAATTTTGGATGCGTCGTCAACAGCGTACCCTTTCATTGATATCATCATTCTTCAGTCATAAAATGAATAATTTAGTTATCACCAAAATTTCCCGGGTTACTTTTTAAGAACTACGAATTTGAATAGCTGAAATGCCTTGCCTTAGCAACATACAATTTAGACGCAAAAGTTTTCTAAAATGTGTCATGTTTGGGGGCTATTTAGCACGTTTAATTTTCCAATTAATGTGTATGATCTTCCTGGGTACCCATGGCTTGTTTTTTCTGGTCCTGATGCGATTGTCAAGAACAAGATTGTCAGTACACTAATGAATGGTCGATTTCAGCATACTTAAAGCTCAGTTTGTGGTTGTTAGAAGGTTGTCGCAAACGGACTAAGGACAGCGAAGAATAAACTGGTTATCAGCCTTTGAATATTCTTTCACCGATCTGTTCAGTTGTTCGTTCTGGGTTTGGGCATTTCGGAGTAATAAAACAGGTGAACGCTGTTGTGATTAAAAATGCCGTCATCAAAGGTCACAAAATTACTGGCTACATCATAACTAAAATGAAAAAAGTCCAAATATAGAGCGAGTACTGCATGACTGGTGAATTCAGTGAAACTCTGAGGTTAATCACACATTAAAATATTATCGGCAAGAGGAATAAAAAATTTCTTTGGCAGAACTAGGATAACTCAAGTAAAAAGCAGGATGATTAAAATCACCAGCCGAAATAAGGTACCATTGCTACATGAAAATAATTCATCTTATGAATTCAACAAAAAATCAGGGTAGAAGATGAAGGGCTGTAGAAAGCATATACTGTGAACAAGGGGCCCTAGCAATTGAGATCAACAAGCAAGCTTTCGTAATCATCGAGCCGATTTAAAAGAAGACCACTTACGTGTCATTTTTGAATGACAGCCTCGCCACCGCCACGGGAAGGACGGTCACGAATAAATATGTTATTCGGACGCGAATCTTCTTGTATGCTGGATACAATCCTTCCCTACAACCCCGACAGCTTGGAATATGCTTCCCTCTCTGACATCACCCGCCATGCTGAGCAGTGCCGCCAGTTGGCTCGCTCCTTCACCGCCGAACCTCAAGGTCTCCGTACCCATGCTTCCGATCAAGACACGCCCGCGGTTCACTTCTCCACTGGCTCACTGGTCTGGCTCTCTGTTCCGAATACGTCCAAATTTTCGGCCAAGCACATCGGCCCTTACCGCATCTTGGAGCGTACGTCACCGGTCAACTACATTATCGAACCGGTGACACCTTCTTCGGACCATCGCCGCCGTGGCCGCGACGTCGTTCACGCCAGCCGCTTGAAGCCGTATTAAAGCCCCCTCGTAGTCTCCTCTCCTTGAGTCGCCAGGATGGCTCCCTCTTTCTGCCGGGGCACTTGGAATGAAGAAGATGAACCAGCCCCGAAGCCAACGACGACAAAGCGCTCGCGCCGCCGGTTGGATGCTCGGGCTGGATGGAACACTGCCGCTTGTGTCTGGTCTCTCGGCTCTCTGCCTCGTAGATTGCCTGTGCCAAGGTCTTCGTAGCCGGCGCTTCCATCATGCCAATAAACCGCTCTACATTGTGATAATCGGAGGAACAAGAACTCAATTGGTAATGCCACTGTGAAAACATGTTTCAGTAATAACAGCTAAGTGAAGATCATAAGCTAGGAGGAGGCATTCGAGATTATCAGTTTTATTTTGAAAGTTCGGTGCGTTCAAGTATTGCACTCTTAGCTCAGTTGGTGCAATGCCTTACTAGGAGCAATGTCAGTCAGTGCGCGTCGTCTTGCAGGAATTGCCACACGATCGTTCTTTGCGTCTGCTGATACAATCAATGTATCGCTAACTTTCAGTTTGTCGTGAATAAAAGAGCACAGGCTGCATAATATTCTTACCGGGCTTCGCACTTTCCACGGTAATGCTCAATTTACCATCAGTTTTTGTGTAAATGAAAATGCAAATTAATTAATTTGCAATTCGATATTTTTTGAAAACTGATTTTTATATATCTCAGAGTATGCTAAGAATAGCTTAGGTTTAATTTCTGCGAAGTTACACACTTGAGGCGAAGTTTGATGACTTTGGTTTTGTACGATATGATGCGACTTAGTATACGGACATGCGCAAGAGTTACTGCTGCTATCTTCCGCTCAAAACCAAATTCTCATCGCGTAGCCCTCGCACGCTTCTTCCGCTTCGCATTCATCGAATCCTGGCCCCCACGCCCTGGATAGATACTGGGTCTTCCGCGTCAGCAACCACAAATATAACCACAAATATATCCTGCGGTGCCGCACAGAGAATTTTTATGTTGCACATTATGGTATCTTGAGATAGACGAGTCGCAGTGGAAGGCTGCAGCTGCCGCGCTAATATTCTTGCCGTGAACGGACTGCATGAAAGGACAGCAGCGGTGAAACAACAGAAACAATCACATCTAGAAGACATACAGGCTGTGTGGAAAAGCTGAAAATGTCGTTGGCCACCTGGAGTCTTTTAACATGCTCTGATATTGAAAAGCAGACAGCTGCCTTTTGATTTTCAGCTGCACTCAAACGCCGGTTCCATTGCCTACAAGTTTTCGGTACTCTTTCTGGACGTAGAACAGCGGCTGCAAATTATAAAAGCCCTAATTTCATCTCGCGCTCTTGACCTTAACAGCTCACTGTAGCACAAATTTCTGCCGTGGGGAGCTTGGTGTTGACGTGCATAAACACAAGAAATTAAAATCTATCGACTGTCCACTGCAGCGGCAGCTGTTTTAAAATCGACTACAAAGTGTCGACATTTAGCGCCACACTTAGGTAATAAGTGTCGCAACAACCTTTGCTTGTTCCTGCAGTACGTTTTCATTTTGGGTGCGTCTGTGCCGTATGTGTGCAGCACAACGTTCAGTGTCTGGAGTTTTGCCAGAATTCTTTTCAGGCATACAGCCGTAATAAAGACAATTCTGGCCGGCGATTATTACCGGAATAAAGCAACTGCAATTGTTATGTGTTAGGTGTCGTCCAATTAAGAAATGTTTCTCTCCATCTATACTTTCTCGTCTAGCACACTATATCGACATTGAAATATATGGCATGCTATGTTCGCACTTCAGGAACACACTAGTAGAGGCGCATTAGTTTCCGACAGTACAAGTTTTTTTCTACACCCGAAGCCAGATTTTTGTGGGCGTCTAGAATCTCTTGCGAATGCATATTTATACTCCTAAATTAAAACAAGCGCAATAGATAAACACACTTATCGGTGGTATTGCGTTGCGCTAATTTTATTTGAACTGTTTTGTGCATCTACAGTGAAGCTATAATAGAAGCTTTAAACAACAAGTGCAGCTCAAAGTTTCTCTGAAATACCAATATACAATGACAGCGGGCGTTATGCACAACCTATCTGCATCGCTAACCACCACTCCAAAAGGCTATGCCTGAAAACGTTGATGCGTTTTTGATAGATAGTATAAAAAAGCCGCACTATTATTTGAAGCAGCTTATAGGATTATTACATGAATAAGGAGTATGCCGCTTTGTCGCCAGGCTAAGATGTCCTAACCTGAATGTAAAAAGACAAGATCGAGTGCACAATAAGTTGCTTATTTCGAGTGACGCACCGCTGACGCAGTTCACAACCACGTTGTAATACATATTCATATTCTTTTGTGAACAGCTTCATTGAATTAAAGATTTTGAAATATCATTTTCTTGGAAACCGAAACTTTTTGCCATGGGCAAGATTTCTCTAAATGACAATAAATACCCACGGGTACTCCATGCCACATAGAAGTGTGATCACGGACATCGCCAAGGTGGTTCTGCTCTTTGCTCTCGTAGCAATCGTCACTGCCAGCTAGGAGATAAAGCCTAATACATGCGGTAAGCTGTCTAGAGCGACACCACTTCTTAACACGCTCAAACCCGACAAAGAATCTTGTGTTAAGCCTCGGAGTAACTCGGGGAAGCTCGGGTTAGTTCGGATGAGATTCGTTGCGCAACCTGCAGCCCATGAGAGGAGGCTCTAGTAAACTGGGAGCAAGCGACTGCTGGCAATGGTATGGGGGTTCACGTCGGTTACCGCCGCGTGGAGAGAGGGTGTGAAGATGCAGAGTGAGAAACGCGGTTTAATGCTGCGTTTA
>JARKHS020005656.1:0-47178 GCA_030143305.2 Amblyomma americanum
GTTTTAATTCAGTACACAACACTTTATTCACGCTATTTTATTAATAAAATAATAATAACAGTGTTGTGCTACTGTTTCGTCAGTGGGTGTGGTGATCACTTCGCGAACCCACGTTAAGTATCTTAATGTTCTTTCTGACATGTGCTCTAACGATTAAACATGGTGAAGCTGCTTGCCTAATTAGGTGCTATAGGCGCGCACATACGAGTCGTAATAATTTGCTAAAGTGAATTGTACAGAACATATATGAATGACTGCGTTAAGCTCTGACTTCAAGCATAACTTTTCAGGAGTCGCTGAACTGCTTTCATTGCTTAAGAAGCACGCCTCTGTCGAAGATCTAACTGAGTGGATGGACATGGCTCTTGACAACGCTGCCATGGTGAGTTCGGCGCATTCAATCAGGGTGTGTTTTGAGATAACATCATGGAAGGAACTCCTGCCACGTATGGTGCACTGCTCATGGGTTATTCGAAGTTTTGTCACAGTGCACAAATCTGTTTCGCGATGCGGTTATCTTGATTTAAATGCAGGATTACCACTTTCTGCGTCTTTCATGTCACCAAAAGGAGGCTGGTTCAGAAAACACGAAGCATGACCGTAGCGTTGTCTACAGAGACTTCCTACTTTCTTGGATGCTGCTTTTTTCGGCCATCATGAGACACTTGACTCTGTCCAGGGCGCAGAGCTTTGGTGAGCTGCAGACACCAATCAGCTTTTACCATATCTTCTTCCTTCCCACCCAAGTGTCATATACCTTACAGATGATTCCGCAGGGAAATTCGTATCATGCTCATAAATTAAGCATCCACTCATGCCGCAGATCGAACAGGCGCCATGATTATTAATATTCTTTTTTCATTCTCATTCTTAATTTTCTCTTTTATCACTGTCAGCTGCTGGCTGTGACATCAGGCCGATAACAAACGAGTCAAGCACTATCACCAGCTCTTGCATCAGAGGCAGGGGTGCTTAATTCTGAAGAGGGAAAAAAAGATATATGAGGAACAGGACAATAAAGCACGCTTTCGGTTTTTTTTTCTATCTTGCAAAAATTGGCTAGTGCACATTTCATGGCACGGCAACGATATTTTCATGGCCTCGAGCAGGGGACACTATAGCAGTTTAAACGAAAATACTTTTGCACGTATGCAGGTCACGTTCACATGCTGCGAGTGATGATAGAAGAATATATGCTGCTGGCCTTCGAAACTTCCGTGAGCAAAGAAGCCAGATTACAGAGACAAGAAAAGCTTCTGGCGTATGCCAAGAATCCAGGTAAGAAGGCTGCGTGATGGCTCAGAACAGGCGTTCTAAACGTTAGTTTTTGCGATGAGTTTGATTTTCCGTCCAGTTTTGAGTATCGTATACATTATTAAAATCCAGGTCTAGAGTCTAGAGCACTACCACGCAGCTGTGGTTATGCGCGCCGCTAGCATATTTATTTCGTATTGCGTAATATGACTGAAGTGCGTAATATTACGTGATCTGACTGAAGAACTACTACATCGTGGCGCCTTATTCCCGCAATAGACGCACTTGCACCTGACAAAGCAGTTTATTCACACGTATTTACTTAAGTGCGACAGGCTTCCAAGACATATGCTAAACCAAGTGTGTTAACATTTAATTTCGATTGCTTTGCTGTTCCAGATGGTTTGCGAACAAGACTGAAGGAATCATACGCAACTTTGAGTTCTCAGCGGTCGTGGTAAGCGCGCCTCAGCGACCAAAGATAATCTTATCATCAGCACAACTTGCACAAAATGCACAAGTTTCTCAACACTGTGGAAGACATTTTATACGGTACTGCATCGTTAATAAATTCTATAGATACTGCCTACCAAAAACTACTTGTCCTGACCAGTCAGTTCTTTCGAATAATTTTGAGAATACACAGCAATAATCGAGTAGAAGGATATTCGGTTCACTCATCAAAATTTTCGAATATTCCGCACCCTTAATAATATGGTATGCAAGGAATAGGAAGAAACTCAGAATTTTTAGCCTCGTTTTCTGTAGCCGATACGGGCCGTGGCAAAAACGGGCGAATGCAGTGATTCCATAGCGAGTTCCCGTTTTAATGCGGCAATGCATTTAACGGCTACCTTCTCGCCTCTCCTTGTCCGCACATTTTGTCCGCCTGTTCGTCCGCACACCTAGAAACCACTCGACTATCTCCGCAATGTTGGTGGCAATATTTTTATTCATGGCAGACAAGAGCGCGGTGGAACACGAGCTGCTGTCTACCGTTAATACCAGCTTGCTCAACTTTTTTCGCTACTCAATATTTCTAACCGGTATTTCTGTCTACGTACCTAAACCACCGGTTACTTAGCGGATATTTCACATTGTTATTTATTTATTTATTCTTTTTTTACAATACTCCTACAGATCCACTCAGGGGTATTACATAAGAGGCCAGCAACTGATGCACTCTCAGTTAACACACAATACAGAACGGCAGACCTACAGAGATGATATATAAGCATAAATTGCATCCAAATCATCAACAGACACAAAGTTACTTGGCAGCTCATTCCGGAGTTTAATAGCAGAAAACAGAAGTGAGAATATGAACAAGTTAGGAGTGCAAATATATACTTTGAAGAGATAATCAGTGCGTTGATAGGTACGTGAAGCAGGGCGGAACTGTTCGCGTCGGTATGTAGAAGTGCTGTGGTAGAGTTTTAAGAAGTGTACTGAAGTAATGAAATGCGCGTTCGTTGCTCACCTGTTAGCTGTGATCGTTCGAAAAGACAAATTATGTCGACAGACAAGTCAAGAACAAAAGGGAAAGCAAGAAAGGCATGACTTGATCACATGAAAAGAGATAGAAGAAAAAAACTATGTTAGAAACTGAGGTCTGAGGGAGGCCCCCTCGTCGTGGAGCCCATAATCCAGGGCCCCATTTGCCGCAGCTACCGGCTGGCCCGGGCAATCAGGTAACGCTGACCGTCAAGGGCTGTGCTGGATAGGACGGCTTCCTACTGGGAGGGCGTGGGGTGGTGTATGGCGGGTACGGAGGTTTGGTTGGTGCACTCTAACGGGGAATGGTAAAGGATGGGATGTGCGCCACATGCAGGACAATTCGTGGGGTAGCGGCCACTCTTAAAATATGCTTTGTCAGTCTAAGTTGACGTTGAATTCAGACTGCTCAATAGAACCTTCTCATAAAAAACTGACTCGCTATAGAAGTTTTCTATTGAGTTACCATAGCAAACTGGCCACCGCGTTCGAACTGAAACACAATACAGAGTGGCAATTGAGACTAAGCTCAGCTCACTCAGTACGTTCTATCGAGTGGAAATTGAAAGTCAACATTACTTCATCATTATAAAATTATTTCTTTGGGTGATAATTAATTTGGTGATAAGGCAATTGGCTTCATGTTGTCTCAGATTCATATGAGATTCAATTAACCTTTAAGCTATCGGCATCCTGTTGATTTACATCAGTAGAAAACGCTTTGCCACCTTAACGAACAAGCTCAATAAAGTTTAGTTTTTATTGAAATGTTATACACCCTATACAAGGATACAATACGCGGCCAATTGAAACTCAGTGTGTGTTTTTATAATGGGGGATGGGATAAAAGTCGTGCCTAAGCGCAAGATGTGGGAAGTGCTAGTCTGGAGTTGACGCCAGAATGCCGCCTCCTCTCGAAAAAGATTTTCGCGAAGTGGTGAATATGTTCTGCGGGGCAATCGATAATGCTGGAGTATGTGTGAATAGGTGAGTGGGGTGGCCTCCACCTACGCTTGGTTGGGATGGCCTTGTACGGGCCTCTAGCATTTCCGCTCAACTGAAATGCGACCTCCGCGGCCGGGATAGAACCCGCATCTTTCGGGTCAGCAGCCGAGCACCATAATCACTGAGCCACCGCGGCGGCTTTGACATAGATACGGTGCAGGGCTTTTGCCCTTGCTTTGCGTATACCGTCGTGGAATTCTGGATATATATTACTTGGTATTAGGGAACAGTGATGTTGAATTTGAGTACTGGGGCGATGCATTCAAATTCACAGGATCCTGACTGGAGATCAGGTACTTGAGTTGCTCTTGTGCTTGCCTGTCCGTGGGGGTACGTGTGAGCCTTTCCAGCTGGTTGATTTTATTGGCTTCAATAAGCTCCTCCATTGTAGTATGCATGCCTAGTTTCAGCGTTCTGGTTGCTGCGGAGTAGACGCGTCTAGGCCGGCAGCCATTCTGACGGATGTGCGGATTAGAACATGCAGTTGTTTAGGTTCCATTTGAGTTAGCAGATTGCAAGGGTGTGGATAATCCGGAGGACACCCATTTCTCTAGAACCATGGCAACGGTAAAGTTACTCTCCTTATCATGTGGACTATCTGGTTGGTTTGTCGTTTAGAAGCGCAAATATATAGCTCTCGCTTTCGCCTACACATGTAGTCAGAGTAACCGGAGCTTGTTAATCTTGTTAACAAATCTCCCTCGATGTTGACATCTATGTATACTCGGCACTTCTTTAACAGCATCGCGCTACCAATGACCTGCCGGCTTGTTAGCGCTTTATTACGTCGCGGAGCTGCGAAGATAGCGAGAATAAGCGCATGTTTCATATGCTAGCAGGCTCATGAGAATCGGCTGAAGCCATGGGATGGAATGCCGTCCTTTGACGAGGAAAAGCCGCTTCGTTCTTGTAGCAGGTCCAAGGGAATCGTTCAGGGTGGAGAGGGGGGCAATGGGTCGAGGGGGAGAGTCGGTCGACGCCATTGGTTAGAGGGGCTCCTATGAGGGGCATCTGCAGCTTCGTTCTTGAGTTCCATCCGACTACAACAGACCTCTCCTGTATTCATTAAAGGCTGTCCTCCTCTTCCTCCAACTACAGCCACCCGTAACCTTCCTAAAAGTGGAGAGGGAGATTTCCCTCTCTCCGCTTTGCCACCTGTCCGCCAAGGCAGGTTTCCGCCACCTGCCATGCTTAGATTGGCAGGCGGCAGTTTAATCGGCAGGTAATAAATTCAATTCAGTTGGCAGTAAAATTATATAACAAATAGATTTAATTAAATTAACTAAGTAATTAAGGTCTCATGGCTGACGCTGTAGATTCCACGTAGAGTTCAGGGCTATATGGCGAAACCAAAGCTCTAACAGCTTTCGTTATAAAACAAAGGAAAATTGATTTTAACGAAAGGAAAGGCGCAGTAATTGTCTCAGTTTTCGGTGAACACCTCAACCACGTCGCGCGTCTGTTCTTTCAATCTTTCCTTTCACATCTTTCAACTCTCCTCTGTCTTTACGTGGCAGCGATTGTGGCTCAGCTCGAGCCAGTGGGCAGGCCCGTGCATTTTTCTTTTCAACCTTCATTCAGTCGCAACAACGGACCAGGGGTGCTGATTGGTTGTCAGGAAATGAAAGACGCAGTAACTGCCTCGCTTCTCAACCACGCCGTGAGGGAAGGGTAGAACTTGGAAGGGAAATAAGAAAGAGAGAAGCAGGTGCCGCAACTAACGTAACAAAACGAGTGCATAAATGTTTGCTTATTTAGAACGCTTGCTAAGTATGCATGACTGAAAATACGGCGCAACCTGCATGCATTCCTGTAGTGGGGTGATCCAGGCATAGCATCCTTTTTTTATTTTTTTAGTGGCTTCCCCTGATAGCACACGAGCACGCTGGTCACATCAGAGCCAATACGTGGCTTCACAGCACAACAGAAGTGTCTTGCGGTGAAGACTGACTTCGCCAAATAGAATACTACTCGCCACTACGCGGGGAAACGAAACTAAACTGCACACGGCACCTGAGAAACACAACGCGCTCTAGCAGACTGTGTGCAACGCGGCAGATGGAGAGTGGCGAAAATCCAATGATCTTGTTCGTCGAAGCGCTGCGAGCCGTGCGCAGCGCTCCGCGTGACATCGTGCAGCTGGCCGCGTATCCGAGTTGACCTAATTTCTGTTAAGGTCCACGCCCTGGTGTCAAAACTTTCTTGCGCCGAAGTCGAAGACTCTTCTGGAAGAACGATTCATTCGGGCCTTGCTTGCGGCGCGAAAACTGTTTTACATATTTTATGCTGCGATCGACAGTGTGCGTGATATGCGCAGTAGCTTGTTCGCCACATTGAATAGGTACAACATTGGGAAAATGGCTGCGCGCCGTTAGAAATATATGTATTGGCTCCAAATGGCTTTTCGAGTTCGCTAGGTGTTCGTTTTATCCATTTCTAGGAAAATTTTCCTTCGTAAAAACGAATTTCAAATACATGGGCTTCTATGGCAGCTTTCAAGGGGAATAACCACTTTATCGTTATATCCATTATTTCGTTGTAATTCTTTTAGCTATAGCGAGGTTTGACTTTATACCTGCTGGCCAGTATTTCCCGTATTCTATAATGAAAACGAATCCGCGTGTATGCCCGTTGAACTGAAAGTAAAGCACAAATTAAATACAGTCAATGCCATTAGCCGATTTAAATAAAGCTCACTTAAATTCTAATCGCAGTAAAATGGCGGCATACTTTATAAACAAACTAAATAAACGCTGGCAAAGTTCGAAGCCTGCGGCAAGGTTCTCCCCGTGCACTCAATATTCCCGCGCTCTGAAAAAGAGTGCCCGAATTCGGCACTAGCTGCCGCTGCTTGCTCGCGTGTTGACAAATGTCTGCCTCGTCGCTTTGACGGTAAACTGGCGGAGGGTCGGTTAATCTGACAAAGTCAATCTGTCACACGCATACTGAATATGTAGGTATATTTGGACGAAAAGTTGTACATAATTTCTCAAAAAAAAATATATATAGTATATATTTTTATCTGTTTCATTTGAAGCAACCAAAGAAAATAGTGTCAAGGCCGGTCTTCCAACGTCGTCAGACACCCTAGACACGTCGTGGGCACCTTTTAATCTGGAGCGCTGCCGAACCCACGTGGAAACGGCATAAGTGGGTTCGACACAGCGGCAGCTTTGCAGAAGAAGGAAGACTCAACAAAATAGTGGCGCCCGCCCAAGCTATGCGCTCAGTGAGGCCAGTGAAACGTTGCTATTTTCTTGCGACCTACAAAATTAATGACTGCTTTTCTTTTCGTCCATTAAAACGCAAGTGACGGCTGCTAAAATTACACTACTGGCCCGGCGTTCAGTCTTCGAATGATCTCTATATCGCCCGTAGTGGGCATGACGCCACTGGTTTATTTTCGGTCGCCGTGCTCTATTGTTATGCCGAAAGAATGGTTGCAGCGAAGAAATTTCAATGTTCGTTCACTTTTGATGTAATGAAGCTCAACTATCCAAAACCACATATTGCAGTATATGGGCACTGGAAGTCCCTTGGATGTCCTTCGGACGTCTTAAACGTCCGCAACACGTCCCTGGGAGTTTTAATGTCTATTGGATGGCTTTCAGGCCTCCTCGCTATCATTCGCTCATCCTTCAATGCTCAGCCAAAGCCCCTAGAAGTGAAGATCATTTAAATATGGCGGGCTCTGTATGCTAGCAGTATCACGGGCTTGTTGGTTATAAGGGCCGGAAAGTCTCACAAATGCGCAGTGGATTAGCAGCACCATCTGCCCGCCGTGTTCCGAAACTTCCACACGTGCGGCGCAAAGCTCTTTCCGGTACGCTGCTTCAACCCGCGAAATTAATTTCCCTGACCGTACCTGGGCTTTGAAGTCTTCCTTTTCTTTCCGTCTTCCAAGTATGCGCAACGAACAATTAACTTTCCAGAGTTCACTTGCCATTTCAGCGCGTTCGTTACCTGTCTCATAAAATGTACTCAGCGTCTATTTAAAATCGAAACCTCATACCAGTTACGTTGTAACTTGAGCAGCAGACCTCCGGGGCACACTGACTAACTCTGTTTCATTTGAAGAGTCGTCAGGGATTCTTAGCGTTCTGCTGGAGACTTCTGTATAGTAGCAGACCCTGCAAAACGATTTCATACGCGAACCCCGCCCTTATCTTCGCCACTTAATTATTGCAGAATTTTCAAAGAAGTCGTCTGTATTTGAAGAAGGGAAACAAAAGCAAAAGAATTTAGTCTAGAGGTCTTCCAAGTGGTGGCAAAAGAACATCGGTCAGTATGTGCGAAAGGCGAGGAGAGAGGAAACGTGTCTAGGTGAATAGCACCATAAGTGTGCCGTTCTGTACTGCACTCAAACCCAAAAATTCTGGACAAAAGCATTTTTGAACGGGAACCAGTTGATGAACGCATCTTTTTCATATATTGTAATATATAACTACACCATTATATCCGCAGGTCTCCCGTCGGCAGGCTTGAATTTTTCTGCTATTGACGTTTTTGCTGTCGTCAAAGCGTTCCCCATTGGTTTTCTATGGAAGTCTTAACTGCTTAATGAGAGTGATGGAAACACTCTAAAAGAAAGATTTTGCTAGACATCGGAAGACTGGACCATTATCTTCAATATTTTCCTAACAATACCTTGCAATATTTCAATATTGAAAATTTTTGTCCAATAAATGCTGAACATGATTATACAACAATACAACATGACTGAACTGGGCTACTCCCTAGCTGCTGATGGCAGCTATACCCCTTTGCCGTATATACTACCGCCAAAAGTTACGGCTTCAAAATAACGGCGATATTTTTTGCACTGAATTCCCACCTATAGATCACAAACCCACTTCTGGCCGTGATACGCACTGCCACTAGGCTATACACCATTTCTGGTCACATTCTTGGCTGTGTCATGCACCAAAGGACAACGGTAGCAACAAACGAGGTTAGAACGCAAGCGCTGTATGCATTATAGCCTCACTTGTCCTCGCCTGCGCTGCCGCGGTGTTACAGGCAACTATAACTCGCACTCCTGTACCTGCGTCACACTACTTTCTCTCCTGCTGCTGCCCATTACTGATTTAGTAGAGATGTGCATATCTGCACCCAACCGCTACCGCAAAGCGTCCTACAAAGAAATTTTAACAATTAATCCCATACCCCTCGGCTGCCCCGATTTAGGCGCGATAGCTCCTGAGAACCGTAATCAGTAAACTCGAATCGGAGTGCTTCTGAATCAAATGTGTTAAGATGCAGTCCGTGGATGTTAATCAATAGTAGTTCTAGAGTTGCAATGAACAGAACATTGACGCGTGGTTGATTATCTACACAATAGGTGAACTTTCCAGCACATACTGCGTCATCTCGCTAATCAGCATCGTCTCGCTCTCCGTCACCTGAACTTTTGATCGTGTTCCTCTCCAAAGACTTTCTACAACAACCCAGTGCTTGAGGAATGGCTCATTTCTCGTGCGCTACACCTGTCACCCGCGCGTTGACCGGGTTAATGTGCGGGTACCGACTGTGATGCCAAAGGTTAGAGTTCACCGCGCCTTTTTCGTCTCTGTCATCACTGATAGCACGAACTACACGACGCTAAATAAATATCTCCTTCCCAACGACTCCTCCCTCTCCCTCCCAAGTCTCGCTCTCGGTTAATAGTCCAACTAAGGCGGCTGGGTGAAAGTTATACAAGTGCTAGCACGCGAAATGTAATAAATAAAGCACCTGGACGCCTAGTCTCAATATGTGTCGGCAATGCGAAAGCATTCAAAGCTGTTGATGCCTTTGCCGGAAGTGACTGGTGGAGCTTGTGAGACTCAGTCGCTCTTCCCAAGCTCTTCCCATACACCACCTGTCACAGTTGGCAGGTGGAAGCTTCACACTGACGAACCTGGTCTGGCGACGTCATTGTCGGTGTGGTGACATCACCTCCATCCAACCAATGGGATTTCCTCGCTCTGGTGGCGTCACTGATGACGCCACTGCTCGCCAGCCAATCTGGATTTTTCTGGACAACGCCGGACGGCGCCGGCTTTTTCTCCCGGTGAGGGTTCTATGCCATCGCAGAGTATAGAAATCTACTCGGAAATTTTGCACTTCCTTAAAGGTGCACTAAAGAGGAATCTGAACTCGTATTTTTACCGGGGGAACTCTATCTACACGTTCCGGGCATTCTTAGAAACATCGAATTATTGCCCTGTGCGGCCGATTGCCCCAATTAAATCGGATTAAACGTCCCGGCTCCCGCCCTTCTCTTTGAACTCAACGCGGTGTAGGTAGGAGGAGTCAACCAACGCGTCAGCCAGTCCCGTGGCGGCTTGCCGCTGTGCCATCGGCGGTGTGATACGTAAATCAAAGAGTCAACGTGTGTTTTTATTTCTGTGGGCCTAATTTGCGGCTATATTGGCTATGACTGAAACTGTTTATTCACAGAAACCTAAAAAACAAAATAAAAGCGGAAGCGAAGCCGCCATTGGACTGACTGAAAGGCACTCTACCCGATGGTTGACTCCGCCTACCTACCACGTTGAGTTCAAAAAAAAAAATGCAGGAGCCGCGACGTTTAACGCGATTTAATTAGGCCAATCGGCCGCACAGGACAATATTTCGAAGTTTCTAAGAATTCCTGGAACGTGTAGATAAAGTTCCCCCGTTAGAAAGACTAGTTCAGATTCCTCTTTAGTGCACCTTTAACGCTGCAGTGTAAGGCGGACGCAACTAACTTTAACGCAAATGTCAATTTCAGCTTCGTTCGGCATTTCCGGGATCGACAGAAACGTTTCATGACCGAACTCTCAATACGTGTCCTAACCACGGTCGAATCAGATAGGGGGCAGGCACCCTTCGCGAGAGTTTTCTCACAACTAGCCTGGGAGAAAATCGCACTTGAACTCCTTCCAAAAGTTTTTGGTTGTTTTTTGTTTGTTTCTCCCTCCTCTCTCCTCGAGACAAAGATGCAGTGCTGGGTCCTACGTTCGTGCTCACCGCAGTGGGCTTGAAAAGAAGCAAACGTGAGAAAGAAGTCGATGGCCCACCGCTAAGACATTACCGAGCGGCAGCGCAGTGTTGTTCCCAAGACGTGGAAGCAGCAGCAGCAAGGACAGGTGTCGCTGCAGGACGACAAGAACCAAAACCGGAGCCAACGAAAAGACAGAAAACAAAACTGCGGATACAAGAATAGAACAGAGAAGCAAAACAAGGCACAGCAATGCCGCCGTCTCGTTTTGGGCCGGACGGCAGCGCTGTCGCAGCAAGTGGCTTTTTCAGGCAGGCCACCTGGACATCTCTTCCGTGCAATCTGTTTTGCATGCCGGCGGGGACATGAAGAAACAAAGCCAATAACGAAATGCGGAAACAAGAGGCGTCAGTACGCGGCCGGCCCAGTCCCATGCTTCCACATTTAGTGGATTGGCCACGCCGCAGCAAATTATCGATGCACGCGGCAGAGTTGCTCAGCCAAGCGGAACCTGCCTCGAAGTCGCGTTGTCGAGCTTTTTGAAAGCAGCGGTTTGCCGTTGCTGCCACTGTTCTTGCTTTGTTCGGCTCGGCTGCAGCCCCGCCTTCGTGCAACCCGCCCAGGCGGTCCGGTGGATGCGTCGTTCGTGCTCCGAACGGTGCCTCGCACGCTCGTTGGGGCTGTTTTTTGCGCGGAAGCTAATGAGTATCCACTGCCCCCGAAAAAGACTTTGACCCGAATGGAGGAACGGTGGGGGGTAGGGCGGCTGTGCGTGACTACTCCTTAGCTCCATAGCGCTGACCATATGGTTGGAAACAACGTGAGACCCGCGGCAAACCTACCTGAATGCACCGCACGCGTCCAGAGCTATACTGGTCGCCTAGGACGTTAATTTCCCTCGCAGAAAGGTGCAGCACGGCGCCGCTGCGAGATGACTGCAGGTAGGGCGCCTCGACACGCGTCCGCCGCGCTCTTGCATCAAGGTGTGCCGTACAACGCTGCTGCTAGGCGTGAAGACTTATTTCGAGTAAAAAAACTAGGGACTTCGTGTTTATACCTCAGGTTTATGCAGTATATTTAACTAAACTACAAGTGTCAGTTTAAGAATTCTGTAAACGGTTCCAAGCCTGGCTCTTCCTATAGACAGCTAGCGCTAAATAGATCATGTTTTCTTTGCTTTTTATTTTTCAGCTATGCAAATTTGTTTTTATTACCTCGTGCCTGATTATTCACTTTAAATGAGTTTAAGCCCGTTGTGCCATAGGCGGTGAGGGCAGGGCAATTTTTATTTTTATTTTATTGGCTGCCCAAAATCTAACAAAAGTACATGGGGAGCGAAATGGCGTCTCCTGACCGCACAGTAGATGTCATCACCATAATCGGGAGCGCGACGCTATTGCATACGCGAAGTAGGTGGTAGCAGGCGAGAATCCTGCCGTGTTTCCGATTATGTTATGGAATCTAGAACGAGACAACGCCTGTTTAGAGTAGTCTGAAAGGCTACCCTAACCACGTTATAGAATGAGTATCAGTTTAATCGGCGCAGTCGGGATGTTAAGTTGTCATTCGATATGTGGATCAAAGCACTACCTGCCGCCATAAGATGAACCATGCATCGCCTCGAGAACAGTGATGCTCTGCATAGACTGCATGGTTAGACAAAAGGATCTTTCCTCCTAACCACCTGGTTGGGCAATAAGGATCTCCGATTTTTGGCCAGTATTAGACGGAGCTGCCATTCCAAAGCAGTTCACATGGCACGTGCTGCTAGTGCCAGCTCAGGCTGAACATCTCTATTCCATAAATTCCGTCACATATATGTAAATGAACATGTCGGCCAGCTTGCTTTAAGTTCATACCGACGTGACGCACCGTTTGTCTACTCCGTTACACAGAAAATAGACCACACCTGCTTTGGTACCTTGCAATGGGCCCGGAACTCTCGTACCGGAGAGTTCAAGGCATATACAGCCGAACCTCGCTATAACAAAGCGGCTTATATCGAAATAATGGATATAACAATAGAATGACGATTCCCCTTGGAAGCTCGGTCAACATCGGCTATAACGAAGGTACGGCTATAACGAAATAATCGCTGGGCCCCTCCAACTTAGTTATAACGAGGTTCAACTGGATGTATATACCGCTGTGTCCCACTAGCAGACGGGTCTTCGTTGCAATGGTTCCTCCTGGCTTGCGAATGCGAAATTCAACATGACTACATTAGCAAGCTTTATCCCTCCCGCCTTTCAGACAGCAGCGATGTACCTGTGCGCTCGCATTATAGCTAGGAAAGGAAAGCACCGGGTAACGCCTTCCGCCCGCCTTGATCGCCGTAAATCTGTGTATAAAGCGCCGAGTCCTTGGGCTCTATGAACCGCTTTGGAAGACGTGTTGGACTGATCGCATGACGTGGGCATGACTTCGCCGCGTGTGACCGTGTTTCCTTTCGTTATTCCTTTTCTTTTGTTTGTTTATCCATTCTCACATATGCGTACTCTCACTGCTTTTCCGTGCCTTTCTTTATGAGTGTTCTGAGCGACTGACAAGACCTCCCTTTAACTCCAGAGGTCTGCCATCCTTGCTTGCATGGGCCTGTCACGTTCATCGTATAGTCCTCGTTATCATGTATAATGCACTGTCCATGCCGTTACTTTAATAATCTCAACCTTTACGCTTCTTGATAAAGATTTCCGATAATGGACATTGTTTTCTGCCCATAATTTGTGGAAATACGGGGGAAACAAAGCCTTTCGCCCCGCCCGCACTCCCACTCCGCGGATGCAGCGTTCCCGCTCGCTAACCGCGGAGGGGTTCGTGCTCGAGGGACAAAGGGAAGGGACGACACAGCGTTAACACTCATATGCTATTTATTACACTTGCAATTAATACACAGAGTGGGCCAGCTAGCTACCAAAAGGCATTCCTCGGAAATAGAAGGCTACGTAAGAAGGACCTCCGACTTACCGGCTGGGGCAGGGGCGCGACTTCGGAGGTATCGGCGGCGAACGTTTGTATGCGCCGATAATGGCGGCCGGGTTTTCCCGTGCGCGCTGCATTCTTGAGGCAAAGCCACTCCCTAGCAATTGCTGGGGAAGGCGACCAGAGCGCGCGTTTGCTGCGCTCGCTTCGCTGCCTGGAACCAGAAGTCCAGCGGCAAGGCACAACGGATCCCCGTGCGCCTGCCGCGGAAGGTGACGAGAGCGTGCGGCTCCAACCGCTCACGACGCTGGCCGGATCCCGAAGAGGTTCTCTCCGGTTCCGCAGAATTCCGCGTAACCTACGAGGTGGAGCTCCCGTCGCCGTTCCCTTTCCCCCATGAGGGAGACTTCCCTCCTCGCCCAGCCGGTGGCTGTCCGTCCCGACGGCCGACGATGAAGATGGGCCGCATCGAAACGGAGGGGGGAAACAGGTTCTCCACAAATTAAGCATCTGCTTTATCGTTTCTCCGCACATAAGCTAGATTCTCCAAAAAATCAATATACAAGCTTCCGACTGCCCGCATAATCAACACGAGGCAACAACAATGATGCTCCTAAACTTGGCGCTATAAAGTCTGCCCGTTTTTCCTCTGAGCTTTTTCTTCCCTCAAACAATGGCTTTCCCAAGCTTCGGCGGAGTAGAAAGTAAAAACAATAATAGGGAACCGAATTGCTCGTCTGTGGGCCGGCGTGACACAGGTCACAAGTTGTCCAAGAAACAACCGTCAGAACGTTGACCCGTGTTCCTCGCTTTTGAAGCGAACGTCGCTGGCCGCCCTCGTCGATGCAGCACCTGTTTGCCGGTCGTGTTCCGCACACGAGTAGACAAAGGAAACTCGCTTGGAGCGTGAAATCTCGCGCTCCTTTAATGCATCGCTTGCTGGCACTACTTATACACACTGGCCGCCTCCGACGAAACACCGCTTGACAACCGCCGACGCACGCAATAAACACCGAGTACAAAAGACCCGTGGAAGGTCTTTGTGCCGTCCATTCCGACCTGTCACTTCCCACGATGCCACGGGCTTATTTTAGTTTTAGTGACCTAAAAAAGCTGCGATGCTAAAGTGAACGCGAAGCTCTGTCGGGCGCACGATGGCACAAATATAACACAGTCCCAAGAAAGCGACCGACAGAACATGCGCTATCAACTGGTGGTCGATCGAAGCATGCCGTTTGAGAAATTTCTGCGGTGTGCACGGCTTCCACAGGGAATGCGTGCAGGGTCGAATGAAACAAGCTGCATTGCTTAGTAAAGACTGACTGATCCGTATCGATTATGTATACGTTGTGCTTTTAGCTCGTTGTGCTTTAGAGCGCTAGCTCGTTCCTCAGTTCCGCGCCGTCGTCGGTGTAGGCGTCGTTGTGGCCTTTGGCGCCCGCAGCGCCACCTTCCATTTGCCTCCTGCCGCTTGTCTCGGTTGGCAGGTGGCAAAATGGAGAGAGGGAGATCCCCCTCTCCACCTTCAGAGGTAAGGCAAATGCAAATGGGAGAGGGGAGACGAAAAGCGGATGACAAGCGACGGGTTGCTGCGGTTGGCAAAGCGGAGTGGGAAATCCCCCTTTTCTTCTTCGTGGTACAGCACTAGGTGGGTCACTAGCGAAAGTCCGTTATGTGTTCTGGTGGAACCTGGTGGTGCCGCGGCGAAGAAGGAGAACCGGTTTCGCGGCAGGTGCGCACACGTGGAAAGGACGAAACCCGTGCACGTCAGCTGCAACTAAGTGAAACAGGGAGTATAGTGCGCCTGCGGCAGTCTAGTGGAAAGGAGGCAACTCGGCTTCGCGGCAGCTGCAGCCAAGTGGAAAGAGAGAAACCGCGTCGCGCCAGCTGCCTCTTACATTGTCGGTAAGACCGTCACGAGTAACTTACGCGAAGGGTTCATCCGCTACTTGAGTACGCCTCTCCTGTCTGGAACCCGCATAAACAGCGCGAAATTAACCAAATCGAGGCAGTCCAGAAAAAAGCCATTCGTTTCATATACCATAGGTTTGCTAGGGATTTCTCGCCTTCCACAGCCCTTTCATCACTGGGCCTGCAACTGCTCTCAGCTCGACGAAGGGCTGAGTCTTTAAAATTTCTGCATTGTATTATTAACTCTCTCTTGCCGGACCTCTGCAAATGATTATCTAATCCCAGCTATACCATCTAAAACTAGAAGTCACCACAGCCTATACATCGCTCCTTATTTTGCCCGCACGGACACTTTTAAGTACAGTCTTCCTTTCCGCGTGTAATCGAATGCTGGAATTCTTTACCTGGTTGTACGCGCTCTCTTCCCTTAAAACTGCTTTTAGAGGCTATTGAATAGTTTTGCCTTTTCTTGCATTTGTTTTTTTCTTCTCATATTGTCTCTGCTGTTCGCCATTGTTGTGCTCCTTGTTTCTCTACATTGTTTTGTTTACACCCACCCCTGCAATAGCCCAATAGGGCGGCAGTATGTGCAAATAAATAAATAAATAAATAATAATGTTGTGCTAGCGCACATACGTCACATCTAATTTAACGAAGTAAATCGGGGCTAATTTTTTGCTTAGCTCAAAAACCTTATCTAATGTGCTTCCAGTTCACGTGCGGCAAATTCTCAATAGTTCATTAGTGGACGTTTTAATTACTATAGGTGCGCAAGTATAACTTCAAGGATTCAAACGTTCCGCGGTACATCAGTTATAAAGACACACGCTTTCTTTTCTGCATGAAGCTAATACAGTCGAGCCCTCATATACTGAAGCAGGATATTTCGAATTACTGGCTATATCGAACACACAGAATGTCCCCTTTAATATACTGTGTAAAAGTATAGGGAAGTCGCGCAGCATATCGGACTCCAATTTCTTCGGTTGTTGGATATATCTAGCAGCGCGCTGCGCCCCTGCAAGTAGCGTTTCTCCTAACAGCTGTCTTTGATAACTTTTCGCGCGGAGACGGATCGGCAGCGCGGCCTTGGGCACCTGCTGGCACCGTTAGTGCTGTGAAACCATGTTGCGAGGTGAACGCGGGGCGTGTTTTATGGTTTTCTTCGATCTCTTGTACCCATTTTCCTCGCCACATCGTCATCTGATGAAGCCAATCGGCCAGCCTAACTATAACTAAAGCTTTGCGGCGGCACTTACCTCAAGTGCTTCGCTGCCGAAGGCGTTGCGGAAACCAACTACGTGAATTTTACCGAGTGATTATTCTATTTATAGTGTACATGAAAAATTGTTATATATGTTATAATAGGATGCGGATAGCTCCAAAGAACCGTCGACTGCAGCTTAGATGCGAATCAGTTAGGCATAGCAACGCCTAGAAACTGCCAGCATGTCGGCGGCCGGAAGGATATTTCGAATTACTGGCCATATAGAACACAGAGAATGTCCCCTTTAATATACCGTGCGTAAAAAGTATAGAAAAGTCGCGCAGCATATCGAGCTCGAATTTCTTCGGTTGTTCGATATATCGAGCAGCGCGCTGTGTCCCTGCAAGTGGCGCGTCATTAACGTGGATGCAATGCGTTATTGCTTCTAAGTCACAGATAGGTTTATCAAGTGCCATTACTATATATAACGAAATATTGATATTTCGAACTAGAGTTCGATATAAACGGTTTCGACTGTACTGAACGTGAATGCGTGCATACGTATCCCATTCACACAAGCTGCCACGTGGGCCTACTTCTTATAGTCAGCAACATGTTGCGTCCTCCCTTCGCTTCTCCACTTGGTGAATGCACTACCACGCGTTACCCCCATCATACTGTGTGGTCAGCGTTTTGTTGGTTAGTTCCCATTTCCTACGGCTGCTAGAACATGAAGCAAATAGTCCTAGCAAAAAAAAAAGGAAAGAAGGAACAGAGTGAGCCCAGACTAACTACGAAGCGCTCGCACAATGGAGCAAGCGCATGCATGGTGTGAGCCTTGTGCTGAACCGCCCTGGTGATGGCGCGTGGCAAAGGTGCTGCTTTGTGTTCCCGAAGTAATCGTTGTTTTGTTGTTGTTGTTTTTCTTGTTGAGTGCTGCTGCTTCATTCGCGCCCAGCTTTGCGTTTGTACACCACCGGCGGCTGCGCCTGAGCGTCCGCGCGGCGCCGTTCGAGTGTTGCAGAAGCGCGTGGCTCCCACTGCTTGCAGAGGAGCTGGCTCGGCTTCGCTGCGTTGGTCGAACTAGCTTATACTCTCCGCGTCCGAAAAACGAGGCCGACCCACCGTCTGGCGGCGCGTATAGAAGCCAAAGGCGAACTTTTCTTCGCCCTGTGCGCGTACTTGGGCAAGTGTGAACAATACGGCTCATTAGCTTCGTGTCATTATCGGCGTCAGCGACCTCTCGCGAGCGCCAGAGCAAGCTATAGCCCGCACTCATCCGAAGGAAGCTCCTGAGTTCCAGAGTGAGTGCGTTCTTTTTTTGCTCGTTTCTTTCGCGGGACGTCAACCGACCTGAGAGAAGATAAGCTGGAGCACCGATCCTGTCTCGGAAGACGACATCGTTAGCCGGCGACATGGCGAGTCAGTCAACCGCGAGGAGGCCAGCGAGACGCCGACTCTGGAATGGGTCTCTCTTCGCTTCCTCGGTAGCCGCTCTGTGCGCCTTCTGGGTCCAGCGCGTCCTTGCTCTTCCGCCGTGCAAGTGCGCTTAGCTGCTCACGCGGTCGCGGACTTCTACGAGAGGGAGAAGAAAAAAAAAGGCTCATTTCCTGGCTCACACGCGGCCACGGGGTGCACAGCTTCGCAGAGATACCATTAGCTTATTCCGCCTTGCGCGCCGTTCTCGCGTCTGCGCGATGCAGTTGAAAACGCGCGGGAAAAAAAGGAAGATCTTGCGTGATTCACGTGAAGTGTATACCCAACGCCAGCAGAAGGAGCCTGCGTCGCTATGGCCTGCAAGGTCGCGAAATCGTTTTACTGGAAGAGGAAGACGCGCACGTGACGTGTAAACTTAGTATATATATGCTCCGAGAGCATTCATTATTTTCCCATTTTTTCGGAAAAGTGACACGATGGCCAGTACGGAAATTACCCTCTGTACAATATGCAGAGAAACCAGCAGCATGTGCAGAAGAAAAAAATTATATAAGAATACTTCGCCTTGAACTGGCGGAGCATCCTTTCGCCTTGTCATCCAAAGAACATTTAGGAATAACCACACATATGAAAGTGCAGATGTGGAGGTGAGCAAGCGTAAAAGCCACTTTTTCTTGTGAGTCTTGTCGTTCGGAGAATGTAACTGAATCAAATGCAACATATAGCGTCTTGAAAGAATGCTTAGGAACGAACTCACGTTTTATTTGGCCGTCTTCACAACAGGCATGAGACCTCACGTGTTGCAACTTCGTAACGCTCGGATATGTGACAGGTGTCCATACAAAAGCGGTATGCCCTCAAGCTGAGCGGACATCCATTGCACAGTCTTTGCTTTGCTTGGCTTTCCTCTATTCTCATGTGATGGTGTGCGGCCACTTACAAATCATCAGCGCGCCTAAAAATATAATGAATGTCCCGAACAGAGGTGGGCATTCGACCTCAAAAATCTGGACCTCACCTCAACTTCCAAAAGAATTTGCCGACCTCGCTCAACCTCAACCTCATCAATTCAGGTTGAGGTCTCCTTAGACGCCCTCACCTCTCTTTTCCTGAGGTCACTGCTGACCTCACTCAACCTCACCTCAACCTCAAATTGTGTCGACCTCAAAAAACAAATGAAAAACAAAACAAAAAGCGATCAAGGAGTTTTTCAGTTAAAAACAATTCTGAAAATCCTGTGAGACAGGAAAGCCAAAATGATGATGGTATTATTTAATAAGGTGTCTACAGACACTATTGATGTGCATGCAATAGGAGAAGCTTATCATCTGGGATGAACCCTCAGAGAGTATGTGGCCTGCGGGCAGGGGTGTCCCATACGCGGTTACCACCAGTACGTCGGTGAGTATACTTTATATGTGTCAATACTTGGCAACCTCCTTCGTGTATACTTGTTCGTATTGGAAGCCTCTCGCTCATTCACGCAAGAGCCGTAAATTGACAAACACAGCCCTTATACACCATCTACCGGAAATTGGGAGGAGGGGGAAGTATTCACGATACTCTAATCAGGCTTGAAAATAGTAACTGAATATTAACTGGTCGTCGATGTACTCTCCAATGCGACGGTTATGCAGACGCATATCAGTATATCTTGTTTTTCTAGCTCTCTCCGGTATAGCGAGAATGGTCTTTTCAGTCCTCTGTAGAGGTCTATAGTTTCGAATTCTGGTTTGCAGACGCGGGTGCGTATGGGCTCCAGCTATTTTTCCTATATTGACCGCCTTTTCACATTCCGCTGAATTTTATTGTGTCTCCCGAAGTTCATGAAGGTGCCCGGCACCTGCCCAGCCCATTTTCGGGACCGGAACTCCGTTTTTGTGACCTACATGGACACTTGTTTCCACCGAGCTCAGCGCCAGCCTCGCTAAGCCTACCGCCGCTGGCGATAGGCTCCGCTTCGCAGCCGGGCCCAGTGCTTCGCCAAGCATGGACGTCGTCACCGTGGAGGAGGAGGATCTAGCCCCTGAGGAGTATATACCCACGGACTGGACTTACGTAGCCCACTGCTACGAACGCGGCTCCGCTGCATCATCAACTTCGAAACGCACTCCCAAGCCACCGCTGACGACGTCGCCTTCCGTGTCCGCACAGCATACCGCGTCCCAATGGCCATCTCCCTCCTCGTCACGTAAGCTGCCTCGCCGCGCTCCGTCACTGCCACGTCTCGCTCTTGAAGGCTTTAAAGTCATCATTCGCCCTCGCGGGGGCCTCAATCTGCGTGCCTGGGGCGACAACGCTCGTCGCAGAGCAATCACCTCAAGCCTTGATTTGACCTACTCCGACACCGCAGAGGACCGCCTTCGGGTGAATTTCGTTCACAACACCCTCACCTTTAGCACACTGTACCGGGATCGCGCCATCACTTATAGGAAGCTCCAGGCAATCTTCCTGAGTCCGACAAGTTACCCAGTTTCCACCTATTTGGCCCTGAAGGCTCATACGCCCGAGGTATCATTCACCACCAATACGTGGATGAGATCCAGGAGGAAATCATGAAGTACTTGATTCCCCAGAATCCAGAACACTGCATTCTCTACGCCCGCCGTTTAGGCAGGACCCAATCTATTGTCATCACTTTCGCAGGGACCAAGGTCCCCCGCCAAGTCTCCTACGCCGGCAGTGCTGTGCGCTGCTACATCTTCAAGAACAAGGTGGAAGCCTGCCTTAACTGTCGCAAAACGGGACACCGAGAGGACGTTTGCCCGTCTACCAAGCTCTCCAAGCGTCCTCACTGCGGAGCTCGCGACTCTGACCAGGCCTATAAATGCACCCCCACTTGTGTAGTTTGTTCTGGTCCTCAGCAGACTGGTTCCTCCAAGTGTAAACGCCGCTACAAAGTTCCTCTTGTCGTACTGTAACGCCAGCTACACGCTGCGAACTCAGACATTGCCTCCACCTCCCATCGTTCCCTATCCCGGACCCGTCGTCAAGGGGCTAACACCTCGGCCGAAATGGATTCCGACCACTCCTCCTAGTTTTACCGGCGCTCCAGCCGGAATCGCTCCCGGTCCTTCCCACCCCTGGACCCCAGGTTGTCTCCTCGCCGAGAGTCCTCCACGAAAAATCAGGTGAGCTAGGCAGTCGCGGCTTCTCACTCTCAGCAATCTCAGTCTCGCGATTCAGAGCTTCAAGCCCTGCGCGACGAGATAACAGCCCTTAAAGCTAGCAACCATAGACTCCAGCAAGAAAACGTTTCTTTAAAGCGTCCACCCTTTGCACCCGATCCGCCATCTCAAACAAATCCTACTCTACCACTCCAACCTGCTCACACCACCTCGCCTCAGGCGCCCACATCTACTCCCCCGCAACCCAAAGATTCTACCTCCAGTCTTCCCTCTAAGCGGAAATCTACCTCCTGCTCAGAACGATACGTTAATTTTGCCGGCCTCGAGGAATTTGAGGCTCGCCTAGCAGACAAGTTAGAGGCTGAAATTGATGCTAAGCTCAAAGCGAAATTTGCTGAGTTCTCCCGACAAATCCAACAGCAAATGCACCAGTTCCAACAACAAATACAGCAACAAATTCAACAACATAACACCCTCATGCAACAATTCCAAACACGTGTCACAGAGCTTGACGCTAGGGTAGACGCTACGGCCGCCCTCCCCACGACGCCCTCCCCACGACGCCGCCCCCCCCCCCCCCCACGTGAAAAAAAAAAAGCCACCTAAGTACTCATACAACTCAACAGAATTCTGGGTACCATTTCGTCAACCAGTCTGAGACAAGCTGCTTTAGGTCAATCACATGTTTTCCTTTAATATTGAACTAACCAATGGTACGACAGCATCCTCGACGTTTTTTACCCACGAGCACCGCGCGAGCATTCTGCAAAGCCGTATAAGGTAAACGATGGGTCTGCAAAATAGTTAAAGGAAAGATAACGTGTAGTGCTTGGTCGTCTGGAAGGTAGGCCGCCAACCTAACTGATCCCATACGAAAAAAGGAAAAAAAAGAGAATAATTAGAAACATACAAACAAAAATTGCACACTAAAAACAGAAGCGAACAACAGAGTGCCCCATTAAACGTCATAATAGAAGGTTTGAAACAGCGACTCAGCAGCACAGCGCGAGCATGTAATCAGTTCCATTCACACACCTTCATTAAAAAAAGGAAAAGGAATAAGCTACCACATCACCTTACATTCATTATAGTTTTGCATTTTTTCGGCTCTGCAACAATGCTATGCTGGTGCGTTCGCATCGCGTTGCGGTGTTTCGGCATAATAAGCGAATTTCCGAGAAGGAACAAGGAACCGGATACCAAAAGAGAGATTATTCGGAAGCAGAGGCGGGTCGAAACCTCATGAGGTTGACTTCAACCTCAAAATGACCTCAACCTCACGTCGTGAGGTGAGGTTGACGTGAGGTCGGCGACGGCAGTTGCCACGTCTTACTCCGACGAGTGCCGCTTCCGAAGCGGAGTTGCAGCGCATCACCGCAGTGTTCATGCAGTGACGCTTGGTGTTCGATTTCCCCTGTTTGGGCAACCGTATGCCACAGTTCCCTCTTAACTTCCGGTGCTGCGGTGTAATGTCCGTTAAGTCCGAGCCTATAGGAAGACCCACCCATCTGGTCTTCCCGGAAGGAGTGCTGCTGTCACAGCACGCCACTCTCCCTCCCCCTTGCCCCGCTGGCGTAGCACCCAGCTGCCTGCCGGTCGGCTCGGAGCGCGCAAAGCACCTAACTCACGTTGACCCACGGTACCTTTGTTTGATGCCGCAAACCGATAAGTTCAGTCCAACAAGCACGCAATAAATTCGTCGCATCGTGGATTACCCCAAGCAAGACTGCTTCGTGTTCATGCTCGTTGCCGGCGCTGACGTCATGGCTCTTGCCTTGCAGTCGAATAAAGGGGATCCTGCTGTACGTTACAAGCAGAAACTGGAGTAGTCGGCACAGGCGAGAGTATGTGATTCAGGTGGTTCCTAACAAGGACACCTGCTTATTTGATCAAAAAAGTACGAAGCCAGAAAAACGTGTATAACACCGCCGAAGCTGTTGATCGGTGACTTCCCCTTTCGAATCTCACACTAATTCTGTATATTACCATTTCCTAATGCAAGCAGTTGCATATATAATTTCTCTTTTTTATCCTTCCGATTACAGAGGTGGGCATTTTATCTAAAAAATCTGGACCTCACCTCAACCTTAAAAATAATTTGCCGACCTCATTCAACCTCAACCTCATCAGTTGAGGTTGAGGTCTCCTTAGACGCCCTCACCTAATTGTATTAATTAGCATTAAATAATTATGTGACGTCAACATCTTCGTCGCGTGACCTCGTCGGCTCGTGTCGTCGCATGGCGCCGTTTCTTGGGGCACCTTTTTGCGGATATGACCTTGAAAGTGGGCCATCTAATGCTTTCGGATTAATAAAAGAAGCCGCTCGCTTCTAGAGAGACATAAATACAACGTGCTACTGTTGGTGTACTACAGTCGCAGCTTGTTAAGTGTTTTCGAAGGCAACATACAGAGGACAGAAAAGAGCATTCTCGCAATGCCGGGTAGAGCTATAAAATCGAAATATACTGATATGCGTCTGCATAACCGTCACATTGTCAAGAACATCGATGACCAGTTTCTTTTTATTAGGTAACTATTCTCAAACCTGAAAAGAATATCTTGAACACCTACCTCTCCTCCCAGTTTCTGGTAGATGGTGTAGAAGGGCTGTGTTTGTCAATTGCCGGTTCGTTCGTGAATGAGCGGGAGGCTTCCAATACGAACAAGTATACACGAAGCTGGTTGCCAAATATTGACACATATAAAGTACTCACCGACGTACTGATGGTAACCGCGTATGGGAGACCCCTGCCCGCAGGCCATATACTCTATGAGGGTTCATCGCAGATAATAACCTTCTCCTATTGCGTGCACATCAATAGTGTCTGTACACACCTTATTAAATAATACCATCATCATCTTGGCTTTCCTGTCTCACAGGATTCTCAGAATTGTTTTTTACTGAAAAACTTCTTAATCGCTTTTTTGTTTTGTTTTCCGTTTGTTTTCTGAGGTCGAGCAGCCGACCTCAACCTCACAGTTTGAGGTTGAGGTGTGGTTGAGTGAGGTCAGCTGTGACCTCAGCAAAAGTGAGGTGAGAGCGTCTAAGGAGACCTCAACCTCAACTGATGAGGTTGAGGTTGAATGAGGTAGGCAAATTCGTTTTAAGGTTGAGGTGAGGTCCAGATTTTTTAGGTCAAATTCCCACCTCTGTAATCGGAAGGATAAAAAAGTGAAATTACATTTGCAACTGCTTGCATTAGGGAATGGAAATATACAGAATTAGTGTGAGATTCGAAAGGGGAAGTCACCGATCAAAAGCGTCAACGGTGGTATACAGGTTTTCTGGCTTCGTTCTTTTTTAATGAAATCAGCAGGCGTCCTTGTTAGGAACCACCTGAATCACATTCTCTCGCCTGTGCCGACTACTCCAGTTTCTGTTAAGTCAGCTTGTAATGTACAGCAGGATCCCCTTAATTCGACTGCAAGGCAAGAGTCATGACGTCAGCGCCGGCAATGAGCATGAACACGAAGCAGTCTTGCTTGGAGCCATCCGCGCTGCGGCTTATTTATTGCGTGCTTGTTGGACTGAAATTATTATTTTTTTTTTGCGGCATCAAACCAAGCTACCGCGGGTCAACGTGAGTTACGTGCTTTGCGCGCTCCCTGAGTTTGAGCCGACCGGCAGGCAGCCGGGTGCTACGCCAGCGCGGCAAGGGGGAGGGAGAGTGGCGTGCTGTCACAGTAACACTCCTTCCGGGAAGACCAGAGGGGTGCGTCTTCCTGTAGGCTCGGACTGAACGGACATTACGGCGCAGCACCGGAAGCTAAGAGGGAACTGTGGCATCCGGTTGTCCAAACAGGGGAAACCGAACACCAAGCGTCATTGCATGAACACTGCGGTGATGCGCTGCAACTCCGCTTCGGAAGCGGCACTCGTGGGAGTAACACGTGGCAACTGGAAAAAGTCTCGACCTCAAAATTTCGACCTCACTGAATGACGACCTCACTCCACCTCAAACTCACGCGTGAGGCTGAGGTCTGATTTGCTGACCTCACTCACAAAATATCGAGCCTCACCTCACGACGTGCGGTTGAGGTCGACCTCATGAGGTCGAAACCTCATGAGGTTGCCCACCTCTGGTCACGAATGAAAGCGAAAAGATACTGGACTCAAAATATTGGTAAAATATCTCTTCCCGTAACTGCATCCAGACTTCCAGAAAAAGTGCTTTGCAATTCGCAACTTACAATTAAAATTTACCTTGTAAAGAATTATTCATTCTACTTCATCGTGCTGCATTTCGACACCCGCTCAAGGTTGGCAGATTTCTTTCAAGCTCGGTTTAAGCTGTATCGAAGAATTTAACGCTATTTAGGTTCCCATCGCCTCATATTATTAAGAGATAGTCATTAGATACAGGCAAATGTACAGTAACGGTCCCTCACGTAGACTAAGTACCAATCATGTCCTTCTGGTGAAGGGGAGGGCAGATCAAATTTGGAAAGGAATATAGGAATAAGAGAAGTGCACGAGTTTGGCCACGCCATGCACTCTAAACAGAAAGGACTAAAGAGGGAGTAAACTGTCCTCTAGAGCGCTCCTTTTTGTAAAAGAGAGAGAGATAGAGGACAGTTTGCTCCCTTTTTGACTCCCATTTAGGCTTGTTTGTGTTTACAGCGTACGTCCCAACCTGCTGGAGTGTTTCAAGAGTGTTGCTCGTCGGCGACGACGAAGGGGCCGTCAGGCCATGGTCATAAGGTTCGTGCCCTCAGACGAACGCTCCATTGTCACCTAACCACTCCCTTCAGTTCCTTAAAGGATTGCATTTTCTTAGAACTGCTGAGTAATGTATGATTTCTTCAGGATGTTCAGAGACTCATTGGGGAGTAACGGGGGTCCCAACTTGTTGTCAAAAGATGCAGCGGGGCTGCTCGAGCTACACTCGGATACAATTCAATAAAGAAGCGGCGTTTCCCCGTCAAAGGACCCGCTTCCAGCCAGTGGCGTCGGCCGATTCTCATGAGCCTGCTAGCGTGACAGTGCAGGTAGTGGCAGATGAAAGGGGGTAGCCCCTCCCTGCATTCTCCCTCCACTCCCTGCATTGTCACGTCAGCGGGTTCATGAAAGTCGGCCGACGCCATTGGCTGGAGGAGGTCTCTTTGACGGGGAAAAGCCAATTCGTTATTGAGTTGTATTCGACTATAGCGTGTCAGCGCTGTTCAGCCGCTTTCTTGCTTAGATGAGATGGGTTACTTGCGCGTCTCTGCTCCGCCGTAGCTCCACTTGCGGCGCACAGCCTTAGTGAACATAGTGTGCTGAAAAAAAAATGCAGTAAGCAACAATGTGACACTCCATCGATGCAGCTTTATCCGGTAGCTCACTCCTGAATCTTTTCAAGGCACCCTCCCTTTCATCGTTCCTGTAATTCCCCCTCCCGGTCAGCCTATTTTTCTGTCAGGAATACCGAGAGATTGACTGCGGCCGTTCAATAAAGATACAGAGCCGTTAATGACATTCGGTACACGCCCTGTATACTGTGTGAATACATACCTGAGCCGACAGGGCTGCTGCTTTATCAAAACGCATCTCTCAACTCTGGTAGCAAAGGGGGAAGCGTGGCCAGAGTTTTAACGCCGCACGAAGGCCCCCTATTACATGTTTTATTATCTTCGCGGCCAGATATATAGGTCGCGCGTTGCATAAAACGCGAACGCCTTTAAAGCCGCTTGATTGCACTGCAGCTTCTCTTTCTCTCCCTGTGCTTCTTTTCTCCTCTCTTGTTTTGTTTTTGGCTGCTGTAGATCGACTTCCGGGTAGTCGAACAGGCCCGCCTTAAAGTGTACCTGACTCTCAGGCGCTCAAGCGAGGCGAGCGTGGGTTAATAGAGCCTTCATCCAAGCGCTGACAGACCTGCAGCCGTGCCCGCCCCCTTATATATCACTAATGCTCGAATGAAACGACAACTTGTGCAGCGTGGCCGCGCGAACCGTTTATTTCAACCGCTCGCGTATTTAGGTATACTCCTATCAGATAAATAGTTTTCCTCCGGATCAATGCTTTAACACATCCTCAGCTTCATGATTTGTCTCTCATTTATGTTTCCTAGGGGGGACGGGGGGGGAAGCTTCGATCGTGGGCTTGAAGTGACAAGAAATATTTAAGTCGCTTGGGAGGATAGGAGCTGCAAAATGGTTTTCGGCTATTTGTATGCTCGTCATATTTTCGTGCACAGATGCGTTGTCCTAGGTTCTTTGACTCGCTGTGTTTAGCTTCTTTTCTTGTTTATTTCATGCCAGCCATTTTTTTTAATGTTTTGGAAGGTGTTATTTTCGAGCACCTTCAAAAGCGACCAGTTTCATAACTGTACATGTTCGAAGTAAACCTCAAACGAATGAAAATCTGAAGTTCATTAACAAAAGAAACAGTTGTTCCACGGGAATGGAACTTGTCTCTTGGTACATTCTGAAAACTCCGCAACACTGTCGTGTATAAACCCTGCTGACGTGGACGTGGGGGCACCGGCAATTTTCTTTCCGTATTTTAAAAGATAACCGATGTCGGGAAAGGCGTGCATGGAGACGTGTCGTACAGAAAGACGAACCCCTCCGGTCCGTAAGTTTGCACACGAATACACGCGAAGCTTCAGTGATCCTTGGCCGTGCATAGACAAACAAGGACACAGCCTGGAAGCGTTGCGCGCCGTCGTAAACATTTTACCGGCACCCGTCGATGCCGGCCGCTGTGCGGCAACGGATCGCATGCAAACACGCCCGAGACGACGACCTAATTCAACACGAAGGCCTTCGTGACTCGCGGATTGATGCCACGGCTCTGCATGACGGCTTCTTTATCTGCGGACAGACCATTAACGTTATTTGCGTTCCTGCGCGTATACTTCTTTCTTAGCAGCCACGAATTAAAGCCTGGTACGAGGGAAGGGTTCAGAGAACGGCTACCTGCGAAGGAGCACACGCGCACTGAACCCTATTCAGGGGAACAACAGTAATATAATTTGTTTTCTATTGCTGGAGCTCGTGGCAAAGGCATCACGCTGCAGTCTTGTGGGTAATAGTCTGAGCTGTGGAACGCGAAGCTAACTAGATATCTAGGTAAGTGCTCAGAGGAGAGCGACCTGCATACGACAGCTCCTTTATTAAATAAAACCCCTCATGCAGAATTCGTGATGAAGACTTAAAGATACTGAAAAATCTTGCTACTGACAGCGCCTACTTGCGAAATAGGTAGCTAACTACATCATCATTAATGCTGCTCTTCTAAGCCCTCTCAGCAACCTCATGTGTGAGGATTAGTAGGCACATTTTTTTGAGTGACCTGCATTCCACTCCCCTTCGTCAGGAGGCCCACTCTAAAGGCTTTTCGATAAGTGCGCTACTTATACGGTCACGTGTTACCGCAGCACGTGTAAACACCGCCGTTTCAAGCGCGTCGCTAGCTAATAAAGCGGGGAATTCTGCCGCACGCCAATTGCGTACATAGCGTTGGCACGGAATGCGTGGGCATCTGGGTAAGGCAACCGCCGTCGCGACTAGTGCGCCTCTTTGCGGCGTAACAACGCGGGCCGGTGACCGAACGGGTTGCTGTGATAAATGGGAACGCTAGACTCGGGGCGCGCCTCTCGCTTTACGGACGAAGGAAGAGCGTATCAGCGTGTCTCATCCGCGTGAACACCATGCAGCGCTTTTGTGTGGCCGAGCAGTCCGTGCAGCGCGTGCCGGACACCCAGCAATTAGAGAGAGCTCGGCGCTGTGTGTCCCGCAATCGTTGCAGGTACGCCGCCACCCGCGAAACGCGGAAGATATGGCATGCGGCAGAATGTGGGCCGGGATGAGACGATACGTAATGCGCGCCCTCGTCGGCTAAGAAGTGGGGAAGGTCTTTAAGAGATGCGCGCAAAAATAAACGAATCAAAGATCTGGCGGGAGGGGCCCGCTTAATCCGGACACTGCGCGAAGCCTCCGCGCTCGGCCGCCGAGCTCATTTGCATAAATAACTGGGCACCATACTTCATCACGGCTCTGCACACACGCGCACGGTACTCCAGCGAAGAAGCGCGCTGGAGGCAGGCCTGAGACGAAGACGAAGGCCTAGGAGCATCTCTTCCACCCCCCCCTCCCTTCCCCTTGGCGTGTATACCTTTGTTTCTTGCTTTCCGCGCTTGCATTTGCACGGCAGTGGCAAACAAGCCGAGCCGCCAGGTTACCCCACGCAGACAAAAGGCAGGACCGCTTTCCTGAAGGCGTTATCGCGGCGCCGGGCACATCCCGCAACCGCCAGAGGAGCCGCATTACCATAGGCCCACTTGTTAGCGGGTTCTTGTAACCAAAGCGAGCACCATCAACCGGTACACACCACTGCCGAACGCCGCAGCGGGGACGATCGCCAGGGGTCACGAGTGAACGCGAACTGAATTCCAGTCACGCGCTTGCGTGGCCCATAAGGGGGCGCTGGTTTCGGCGAGAGCCACGCTGCGAACGACTCCCCGTGAGTCACAGCGGCGGAGCGGGAACCGCACGGGTGTAGCACGCCTCTGGTAGACACGCACTTCCAGGGGCAATGTTGGTTAAGGTTTCCGTGGGCTCGGCCCCCACATGCGGAGACTACTAAATTTGCAACCGTATTGTGCAGCGTAGGAATCAGAATGCCAGTCGGTGATCAGGGGCCGTATTTTCCGGCGATTCTTTTCAAGAATATTTTTTTGTTTCTTTCTTTGCTTGTTTTACGTCTCAGTAGCTCGGCGACATTAGCGTTTGCCTGCTGGGCCCAAAGTCGCGGATGTAATCCCGGCCGCGGCGACCGCATTTCCACAGAAGCGAAATGGGAAAACGGCCGTGTTCCGTGCGCTATCAGTGCACGTTAAAGACGCCCATGTGGTAGAGCTTGACCCGGAGCCGTTCACTATGGCGTTCCTCGTAGCACACATGCAGCTTCCGGAAATTAAACGTCACGCACCAACTTCCAACGATGAGCCTAGCCTTGAATATCGAAGCCCTAGTCTGACATTGTTTGCCTAGCTTTGGCTTATGACGTCACAAGTCGCGATTACCGATTGCAAATACCCAAACAAACGAATTGTGCAGCAGAAACTGTACAAAATACGGCTTTCGGTGTGTATAGCACTCTGCACGGCAGTGTTTTTGCTAGTTTACTGATGACTCGATCGGAGGCAATATTGTCATGTGTGTTATTTGTTCTCCCTTGATTTTGCACTTACTCAACGTCATCCTCAACGAGCGGGGTGCCGACCGACGGTAAAGAGGAAGAAGCCCGGCAATAATCGCTCGTGAGCCCGGCCGCGACCGCTTGGCCTGTCTCTGGCGCCTACTGCTGTGGTACTGGTCCTCCAGTGTGCCTTCGACCCGCGTCGTCTGAACGACCCGTGACAATATTACCATTCGAAGCAGACATACTTCGGCGAAGAAAAAATACAGACATAGTATCTGGCTGGAAAATTCTTCGCATACTGATTATGCTTTTCTACCAATCGAATCATTTTGTTTTAGTTCAGCAAGGCTGGTCATTACACAATGTTTCAGCTTTAGGGAGGAAAATCATAGCCCTTTGAAAAATAGCGAAAAGTGATTCGCATTTGCTCTCACCTTACGTCGGAGAGCACTGAGGAGGCTGCATTCACAAAGCCGGTAGTACGTAAGATTCCTCTTTTTTTTTTAAATCACAGATGCCTGTATTGCGACCAAAGATGGACAACGAGTTAGCAGCTATAGGTTCACCCATATACGAATCAATCTTGAGTGCCAAAAGGTTTGTGATGCTGGAGCCGCCGAATTACAAAGCCGCTCATGCATGTTCGTACATAAAACTGGATCACGAACGGCAGGCTTTTGAAAGCTGGATGTACGTAATAAGCGACTGACAATTAAGAAACCAATGGCCAATCGCGACCCGTACTACAGACTCCTAAACCGATTTATTATTCGAACGCCTTGTCTTGTAACAGCTTTTGCTGCGATCGATTCGAGCAGCGCATCGGTCAGGCACAACCATCAGCACCGCCCTTGACACCAGCGCTGGCGGCTTGCATAGCCTCATAGCTACCAGTCCTGCGTTTAGATGGGGTAGCTAAAAATAAAAGATGGATAAAATAATTAATTGGTGACAAAAACGTTTACAAAGCAGAACGTCTGGTTGCTGGATTGTACAATTACACATTTTTTCAAGACCGGAAGCATGCATCTCGCGCATCTAGAATCGCCATTGGAATCGAGACCGTCGAGAGGCCAGGTTGTCAAGCCATTTACCGTCGTGATTAACATGGGAGGGAACAAAATTTGAACGTTCTTTTATTGATTGCTCCATAATTATGTGGGACAAGCACAGTTCCTTTTTTTAACTAGTTTTCGCCTTGTCGTATAACATTTCGAAGATCCAGAAGTCAGTCCCACAGTTAGTGAAGAAATAACCAGAACATTCACAATTCTGCGCAATAATATTTGTTAATTCCCTTCAATATTGTTCACGACCGTAGCGTGACATTCGCTCAACGCGGACCAGCCCGAGCTGCGGCGCGCGTTCGCATACCCTCAGCGTGCCGCCGCCTAGATGAGCAGCGACCGGCTGCGGCGTTCACGAGCGTCACGAGCGATGCGTCGAGCCGGCAACGCCACGAAGCGCGCACAGCCACCGCGGCCGGGACCGTGACCGCGCGGATGGCGCCCTCCGCCCGCGGCGCGTGACCGTGACACACGCGGCCGCTGCCGAGCACCGAGGTGCAGCTGGGCCGGTCGTCAGCCAGTGGGGAGCGCCACTTGGCGCGCCGGCTAGACGCCGTAGCATGGCACCTGCTTTCGGTAACCGAGGGAGGGCAAAATACGAAATCCAGAGCGCAGCTCGTTGGCAAGAAAAGAAAAAGGAGCCCATGGCTGCCTCCGATTTTCGCCTGCCAGTGCTTTATCGGCACGCGTCGAGGCGTTGGCCGTTGCGACGGTGTCACTAAATATTTTAGTGGACATGTCACTTATAGTGAGGGTATTCCCTGCGTTTATTTGCTGTCTGTCTGTCTGTCTGAAGCCTGTTTGTGGCAGTCTGCCCACCTCCTACCGGCTTCTGTCAGACAGACCTATCCATATGTATATATATATATATATATTATATATATATATATATATATATATATATATGTGTTGTGTGTGTGTGTGTGTGTGTGTGTGTGTGTGTGTGTGTGTGTGTGTGTGTGTGTGTGTGTGTGTGTGTGTGTGTGTGTGTGTGTGTGTGTGTGTGTGTGTGTGTGTGTGTGTCCATATACTGCCCACACTGTGTCAGGTGGGCAGTTCAATCAATTAATGATTGGTCGCGAGAGGTTGCTGGTGAAGAGCAGCCTGGTTCTCACAAGCCCCACGGATGGCAGCACCTGCCATCGCAGGACAGTGGTGCATCGCTTAACCACTGCACTACTGCTCCAGGAATGGAATGAAGGCTCTCGGGGATCTATGAATGGAAATTAGAGAATGACCAATTCCTCATATATAGGAATTCACCCATTGCCACTACTTGAACAACTTCTCATCCATGAACAATGGATCTGAACCCGGAACCGAAGCGAAAACCGAAGTGCTAGCGCAGCTAATTCTCATTTGACCTAAATACGCAAATCGGCCGTCATTTTTTTTATCTCTGCGAACTGTTCAGTCAAAATGGGCGGAACGGATCAAATGAACTGCAAGACGTGTTCCACCTTCTATAGATGGAACAAGGGCCATCTATCAATTAAACGTTCAAAGTATACTGCTTTCGACAACATATTAGAACCCCTGAACAGTATCTTGTGAAACATCTCACAACGGTATTATCCGCGTCTAGTCAGCTACGTTTCGGTAGCCGAGCCGTCGGAAATGTTCATTTGTGTTGAAGCAGGCTAGCAATTAGACCGTATTATATGACATTATTTTTAAAAAATAAAAACACCCCTCTCAAGAGACGCAAACCATTCCGGGTATCCTGACCGTGTCACCATTTGTGAGCGACCACCTGACATTGCCATTGATTGCCACAGTTCGAAATGTGTGTCCACCAGCGGTAAAATGCTGTGTTGCGCTTAAGTTTTGGTGGTCCGCTTACGGCAATCACGTTAGTTTGTTTTCGAAAAAAATAAGGCTGCTAACCACAAGTTTACGCTCAGTATGTGTATAATTTTTTTCTGATTCATACGTTTGCTTCTTTGCAGTTGTTTTGTCAGCCGCGTGGCGATACTAGACTCGACAAAACACGCTGTTTGCTAGCTGTCAATCCTGACGTTGCACGTGGCAGTTACCGACGACAAAGCGGCAAAAAAATGAATCTTAGTTCTTGATTGGGTAAGAAGGATTAACAAGTGGTCTGTAGTGAATTCTGCTATATTAGGCCGTGTTCATCGAGGGCGATCCAGGCAGCAGGAAAAAAACAAATAAACAACAAAACGAGTATGCTGTTTGTCTCTCCCTTATTCGCCGTTGACGTGAGCTGATTTGTCCAAGCGCGCCCATCCACTTCTGGCGGTCGGGGATGGCACACCGCACCGAAGGCCGCAATCTCCGAGCCAGGACCAAACGAATTGGCCGCAGAATCCCCCACGCGCCGTGAACCTCGAGACGGGGAAATCACAGCGTGCCAAATCTGACCCGAATATTTCGGGCTGTGCCTCCCGTTCGTCCCACAAAGCCGGCCGAAACAAACTCAGCAATGTCTATGGGCGAGCGTCAACCACGGCGTCCACACAAGCAGCGGCGACCGGACGACGAAACCGCTGAAGAAGAGTAAGAAGCACGTGGTCGGCAAGAAAGAAATAAGCAGTTCCAACCAGGAGGGAGTGGGGACCGAACGGACCCGGCTTAGAGAACAGTAAAAGCAACCGCACACGTACCGTCAAAATTGGCCTGTGGGTAGCACGGCGCACCCCCGCCTAAACAGGCGAATCAGCGGTCGGGCGACGTCGGCAAAACGAAGAAACAGAATGATCGTCCCCGCGACACACCTCGCAGCAGCGCTGGCCAGAAAAGATAAACCGAACGAAATAAATACTCGGACGAACAGGTATATCGAGAGGCAACGCAAAACAGGTATGGAGGACTCAAAGTAAGAAAGAAGCCAGCGCGCTCTGCTGGCGTTCTGTTGGCACCTGCCGTATATACACGTACGCACGCACACGGGGCCAACAAAGCTGGCAGAACTCGAGCGTAGTTGGCCGTTACGTCTCTTCAAGAAAGAAAGAAAGAAAGAAAGAAAGAAAGAAAGAAAGAAAGAAAGAAAGAAAGAAAGAAAGAAAGAAAGAAAGAAAGAAAGAAAGAAAGAAAGAAAGATGAAATCGGGTCGCCCTTCATATTCCAGCGTTTGTCGAAAGAAAAATGAGCGAAATAAAAACAGAAAGATGGTGGGGAAGGGGTGGGGAGAGGAGGGGAGATGGGTTGGAGAGCTGGCCCATCACTGTGGGAGGGATGCGGAGCCCCTGCTCACGCCAGAGGCAAACGCGTGAGTGCAGTGCGCGCCGCGAGCAAGCGCCGTCCTTTTGTGGTCTGTCGCTTTTATATTCAGCCCCTAAGCGTCGCTTCCTTTTTCACGCACGCATTCACGCAGGCTGGGCGCGCATACGGAACTTGAAATTTTATTCGATTATGGAACGAATGGGGTTCAAGGCGCCGAACTCCATGAGCGACCGCAGGACGCGAGGAATAGAAAGACAAAAAAAAAAAAGACGAAGACGCGTCCAGACAGGGAAGTTCCGGAACTGTTGCGAACGCCCTTCAAGTTGAAAGCCCCGGGCGTTTTGAGAAGTCAGTCACTTTGAAGCAGTTCCATTAGGCGCCCTTTAAGTGAACATTTTTTTTCTTGCTTTGTTCTTTTTTTTTCCTTGTGCGAATCAGCGTTATATTTTACTCCGCACCATCTGACCTCATCTCTCACGTCTCATCTTTGCGTGTTCTCCGTTCATCTTGAATCGGAGCCCTTTATGCCACGGCGTGAAATTGCAACGGTGGTGCGTGATATCCGCTTCGGTCAACAGGCTGTACTTATACAAACAACACTGCAGCTCATATGAGCGAAACACGATCGTGTGGTGCGCAGAAAAAAAAAATTGACAGTTTAGCATTGCTAAGCACGAAATGTTGCACAGTTTCTTGCAGGTGCATGGGCACCACCGTCACGCACCTGAAAGCGCGATTGAGTTGTCCACTGACCTAAGAAGCCAGCTATGCGAATCTTCAACTTTTTCATCGTCAATGCCAATTTACCCAACCTACTCCGGCGGCCTGTGCTCCAGAGCCGCGTTTCAGCAGCAATGTTGTCAACACCAATGTACATTACAGTTTCTGTAACAACGCTGTCCTCGTCAACGCATGCAGCGCACATCTCTCTGTCACTACCGGCACATAGCTCAAAGTGCGAGTATTAGTTTGATAGTAGTATTAGTTAATGAAGAAGACGACCTGCAATGCACAGCGTGAGAGTGTGTTGCAGTTTAACACGATGCGTGTTCGGCAGCGGCGATAGCCTAGTGCCCTTGTGCAGTGGCCAGCGAAGCCCATCTGTTCGAACCGCCGCGGTTCGAATCCCAGTCGTGGATATTTATTCACTTATTTCACTTGGCGCAAACCCACGAACATCGTAAGATTTTAAGCGGGTTTACTCACCGGAATTGTGCTTTCGCACTAATATATTTCGCAATCACAGGGCTTACACAAAATCATCGCCCTACTTACGTTCGAAGACCTTAGTGAATTAAAAACCAGATTCAAGCGTATACTGCTCTGATTAACGACTCCGGCCAGTTCTTAAGCTGCGTTTCTAGCATAAAAAGCCGGCTTGGCCAAACATTTGTCAGCTTTACGTCCAGAACCCTACCGCGCACGCAGGAGGCTATTGCTTTTTACTCTTGCACGCAGGTGAGCATTCCAACGCGTATTATGCCGTGACCCCAGCAAAACAGCAGCTTATCTTCGGGAATGTTGCTCCCTCTCACCATCGTTCTCTATTTTTATCGCGCGCATTTGACAGCTGTGATTTATCGTTCAAAACCGCGTGGCTAAGTGTTGGAATCGGCTGTGAAATAATAAAGCTCCCGCCGCGCTGAAAGCGTACGCGCTCGGAGGCTTTGTCGTCTCCGGACCAGTATGAAAGCCAGCGATGAGCTTTCACAATGGGTGCGAAGCGCCTTGCGGGCTTAAAGTCTGAAGCATGAAATTCCCAAGGATAAATAAATGCACGGCACGTAGTACGTGCCTTGATACTTGCTGTTCAGCGCTGATTTTTCTACATAAATTTTGCCGACTTGTATAGTGCGACTTTTCGAAGACATTATATGAAATATATATATCGACACTGCTAGTCGTTCGTTGCAGCGGATTTAATTGTTTTTAAATTCCTTCCACTCAAATACATTGCCACAACTCCTTCCACTCAAGCACACTTCCACTAAAGCTTCCCCCTTCTTCCAACATGTTTTACTATCTCTGTTTCACTGCTTCGTTTTTCTCTCCTTAGAACCATTCACTCCTCTATCTTTATTTTTAAGTTTCTTATTTGAACAGCGCAATAAAACGACGGGACACAACGAAGAAGGACACCACAGCGCTTGTGGTGCCTTTCTTCGTTGTGTCCCGTCGTTTTATTGCGCTGTTCAAATATGAATCAATACCAACTCGCCCAGTTCGCAGCTTTAAGTTTATTTATTATATTTATTTATTCGCCCATATATCTATCTATACACGCTTCGTCCATTCCTCTCCTCTCACGGCTTCTTTTTCTTTTCGTTCCTCTACGGGCTGGAGGGGTGGACACCACAGGAAACGTCAGCGAACGAACACCGCGGCGAATCGCAGCGGTCGTAAGCGGGGTCTGCGTACAAACGTGCGGCGAGTGGAGCCAAGGAGTAGCTCCGTGTACGCTGTAGCAACTTTAGGACTGACGGGTATTACCCAAACAGCGACTTCGCGACCCCGACGGTTGCGGGCTCGAGGTCGTATTCGTATACGGGCGGGCGTCCGGTACATCATCAAGCTAGACAGCGCGGCAGCCAACGAACGCTTCGAGATGGTCCTGCAGTGCTCGTCCGGCGGGGCTACGGCCGAGGTCAAGTTCGACGATGACTCTCGATCCTCGCCAGGGTGCCTTCAAGTTTTGACGCGGCCGCCTCCTTCAGCCCCGCAAGATATGCGCGACTCGACGCGCGACGACCACGGTGGCACTGACAACCGCAGCCATCTGCCCTGCACGTCTCGTTACTTCCGTGCAGCGAACCGAGGGTTGCAGCGACGCATCTTCTTTCCACAAAAAAAAAGGAAATAGGACAGTGTTGAGCCATGATGCTCTTGTGACGTCATTCCACGAACTAATCTCGTCTATAGATTGCATCAAGACCTCTTTGAAGGCATGAACGAAGGCTAGCAGCATTGAGACGCCTCAACACGGAGCTAGTGTGCTGCATTTAAAAGTAATCGTGTCGTGCTGCCATACAGCTTCATCTCCGCGCTGCACCGAATTAACGACAAGCTGTGTAGGTTTCAGTTCTCTCGCGTTTGCATACACGCCTTTGGGGATACGGCACCAGTTCCTGCAGATACGCGAAGTTTGCCGTACTCTCAAGCCGAGTGCTGTGTGTCGCTAATGAAAAACAGTTGTCTATTACGCTTCATGTGTTCACCCGCTCATCGGATTAGGTCCAGTGCGGTGCTACTACCTCTGGGATCTGGAGAAGTCAGTTTGGAAAGGTAACAAGCGCGTCTCTCGTCGAATAACCTAGTAGAATAAAATAAATGCCAGGTCAACCACAGCGAGCTGTTCCGTGCATTAGTAAGAGGCTACAGCGGGCAAAAAACTTTGCTCAAAGTGTTACAGTGCCGCACGACTGTCCCGCCCATATTTTGCGACCTTTATCTTTGCTCTGTGCTACCCTGAAGGGCAAGCGGGGTGGGAGAAAGTTGGGTGGACCCGGATGAGATTAGAAAGTCTGCAGGGTTATAAGGTGGCTGCAGCTGACATAGGACAGGGTTAAATGGAAGGATATGGGAGAGGCTTCTGTCCTGCAGAGGACGTAGTGAGGTTGAGTACTATGATGATGATGTCCCACTCTTTTCTCCTTCCCTTCAAGTCACTTCTTCCTTTCCCGAGCCAAGTAACACCCCCTCCCCCCTTTTTTTTTCTGTCCGTAACAGGTGCAGGAGACGGCGGCTACCCCTATAGCGCTTTGTGCAAATGAAAAATAATTCATTAGTGCCATGTTTTGTATTTCCTAGAGGTGCAGGTCCAAGGCCTCTGCAAAATTTCTCCAGACGGGCTCAGCAAGGGGCGGATTTATGGGTAGCTCTTGGAAGGGGCGGGGTGTGTTGGGAATGGGTGGTCCCTTTTGAGCCATCTATTTTTTCGACTTTCTTGGTCCAAAATATTGGCTTCAGCATTGTTTTCCTATGTAAAATTCCTCGCATGGGGGCTGGGTGTGGGGGCGGCCACCGCCATCCCTCCCCCCCCCCCCCCCCCTTAAATCTGCCCCTGGGCGCAGCGTTCAAACTTCCGTCGAAAAAGTGCCTGAAAGAACGCACAAATGTACTCCGAAACAGAAGATATTTAGTGGCGTTTGCGTTACCGGTTTTCTGTTGGGCGGCCAAGCTGTTTCTGCTCAGATGGACATAAAGATATCCCATTTATTTTTAAAAATTCTTCGTTTCAGAAGTCCGGCAAAAGCCACGTGCCCTCAACTCTCGGCACACTCAGCGCACGAAGGGATGCGGATGGGCACAAACACGGGTGATTTCTATAGGCACACACGCGCACAAGGAAACCACAGACCCGATTTGTTTTATTTTGTTCTTATTTCCCGTAGAGGAAATGGAAATGAAAAAAGAAAGATCTGAGGGGAAAGAATGAGCAAGACCCCGCACGCACGTGACGCGGTGTACTCGGATTGCGCGCATCGATCACATGGCAGCGAGGGGTCCCCGACCGGCAGCCGGCCGTAATTTTCGTCGTTTTCTTAGTTAACGCCCGTTGTCTATAATAGATGGCACGCGGGAGGCCGCAAAGCTCCATTATTGCTCCCTCGAGAGTATCCGTGCTCGAAAGGCGCGGGGAACAGAAAGCAGTGTGGCACTGGCACCGGCGACAGGCGGGCGCCAAAGCCCGGGGAGCGGTCGGAGCAGCAACAACGAGAAAAGCAGCGGGAACTGAATCGACTCCAGCGTCCACAAGCGTGGCGAGGAGTTGCGAATCCTCCCTCGCAAAGCGACCAGGGAACGGCACCTGAAACAACCGCCTGTTATACCGGGTGTTTCAACGAACCCTTTCAAAAATTTTCAAAGATAGTCTTTTTGGGGGTAAAAATATGCCTTTTGCGACATAGTATTACCAGTGTTGGCGGACTGCAGAAAACCGATGAATCGTCTCAAGCAGTAAGCTGGTTAGCTCATTTTTAATAATTAAGTTTTTAACTAGTAGAGTCAGGCGCCTAGTTGCAATTAGAGATTTGTAGCCGGTTTTTAGTAATAACCATATGAGTTTATAGAATTTAGAAAACACGATTACCCTCGCTGCTGTGGCTCGACAAAATTTGGCGATATCGTGCGAAAATACATGCGCTTTCGAAAGCATGCAGGCAAAGCAACTCCTCCAGTACACGTAACTAGTCGAAAAAGCCAACTTTTGTCGAGCTAAAGCGCCAAGGGTAATCGCGTTTTCTAAATTCTAAAAACTTATATGGCCTTTACTAACAACCAGCTGCAAATATCTAATTGCAACTAGGCGCCTAACTCTACTAGTTTAAAGGTTAATTATTAATAATTAGTTAACCAGCTTATTAAGACGATTCACTGATTTTCTGGTATCCGCCAACACTGGTAATACTATGCCTCCAAAGCCGCATTTTTCCCCAAAAAAAGCCTATTTTTGAACATTTTTGAAATTGTTCGCTGAAACACCCTGTATTTATACGCGGTGCGCTCGATGTCTCCAGTTCTGTCCTGCGCAGGTGCTGCCAAAGTGGCAGCACTTTCGCGCTTTTGTGTAATGTCGCTAAGGTCACTAGCTGCTGCTAGGAGCCGCCCTAGCTTCATCACTGGAACTGGCTTCCAGACTCAGGCAGCGTCTACAGCGTTTAGTCACGTGACTGGTGAATATGAACTATATCACGCAACAGACGCAGACGCCGCGTCCTTGATAGAGATACCGGAGCCTCCCTATAGCCAGGGTACACGTGGTCAAAACAAGCCAGTGGCCAGCACTTTGTCGGCAGTTTCTGTCGATGTGATCAGTGCTTGGTTCAACTGTAAAATACTCTCATAACTACCCAAGCTACCCATGTTGATCAAGCCCGTCGGGCAGTGCACAGCGAGCGGACAGAGGGCGTGAGCAGCGGTAGCAAGGGGTTGTACGTCGCTCTTTCATAAATGCTTGAGACTCCACCTCGCGGAAGCAACCGTTGTGGTGGTGATGACTCACGACAACAGGGGTGCTTACTGTGAACCTGAAGAGCGGCTAGCCTGTTTTTCATCAAGAGAGTCCGGGGGAAGCGGGTGGGTGGGTGAGGAGAAGGGGATGAAATGTGGAGAGGGGCGTGAGTGGTTGGGTTTGGGGAGCACAGAGGTGCTCGCGTGTCGGGGCGTTCTTGCGATATAGAGAGGTGCACCACGGACATAAAGAATGAACCCCCCCCCCCCCCCCAAATAAAAAAAAACGCGATATAGATGGGGTGTGAGCGATGCGGAGGTGGAGATGTGGTGAGGCAGCCAAGGGCGGAGCGTTTTGTGGAGACCCACCTGGGGACAGAAACTGCGATCGCTTTTTCCCACACTATGAATTACCTTCGCTAACGGTCGCTGCCCCCTCTTTCGTCGTCATCTGATGCAGCACTGCGCGTCTGTCGCCGAGGGGCGAGTATCGATTTTCAGCTTCCCGCTTACGCAATTGAGAGGTTGCCGGTGTTCAAGTCAAGCCTAACTAATTCACGAGCAAGTTGTATTTGTTAGAGACTTGAAACGTGCTTCTTCCTTTAAACCTGCACCTTGCTTTGTATAACAAAGAAAGGGTAAGGTGGGCGCTTCGATAACAGACCACCTGGTTGTCATGTTCCCAAGCAATTAAGAAAATGCAATCGTTCGTTCCACTCAGTGCAACAAATTGAAGTTGCGACTTCCCGTCAGTTTGCTTGCGGCCATCGGCAAATTAGACACTGTGTGGTCTCAAAGTGTAAACTTGGGTAAGTTGGTTCGGAACAAGAAGACGTGAAAAAAGATACACAGAAAAGGCGCTGGCTTGCCACTGATTTTATTGAGGCTTTGCCCAAGCTTACGATATGCTGCGGTAAACCATGCATTGTTAATGACAATATACTATAAGCTGTGGAAAATACCCAATAAAATCAGCAGTACGTCAATGGCCTGTGCGTGTAATTCTTATCACGCCTGTGTCTCTGTGCTATTCCGGTAATGAATAGTTTCTTAATTGTTCCCACACGAAGGCAAGTCTTCTTGTCGGAACGTTGGCAAGCATCCTGAGGCTTTCCCCTCCGCTGTTCACTTTGTGAGTGTCAAGAACCATCAGCGTACCCTCTCTCTAACATGGACTCTTAATAGTATTGTGATCTCATCAACTGTACTGCTGATAAAAAAAAATTAGATTAACAGGGTGATTACTGGGAAACAAAATTTCTTCTGTCATGGAGCACTGTCCTGTGGAGAAATCAGATGAGATTTTCAACACTCCTCGAAAGGCTGAGAAGCTGAACTGGAGCAGCGATTGCTTTTTCCACTAAATATACCGGCTGTGTCGAGTTGTTTAACACGGTAGCGTTAGACTTCCCATTCTAACCCAAACCGGGTGTCTGCGGTACGACGATTCTCCATTCGTTGAGACGGTCGTGACGTCACGACCGCATGGCCTCGCGCGGGTAGTTCAAACACCCCATATCGATTACAGTGTGCAATAGTGATGACGTCACTGCGCAATTCCTCATTGCTACACAGGGTCGCGTTGTCACTCCACCACCATTATGCGGTGCCTCTGAAGAACGAAAAGCAAGTGTGCTGAAAAGAAAAATGGTCGAGCCCGGTGTGCTACAGAACACCAAGTGACGTTCGTTCGACTTGGTTAAAGAGAGGTGTGCCTTGTGGTGAAAAATAAATTCAGATAAAATAAAGAACAGTGTACATGTCTGCGATGTGATATGCAAAGGGGACCCCAGGCTGCTGAAGGGACCCATTAACGCTATTGGGTCATACCCGTAAGGCGGGGCTTAAGCAGTCCTGCAAATTTTGTTCAGGCTGCAAATTATGTATTATGTTTGCAAGATGTGTTCACTTAAAAGCAACTAGACTTAAAAACGGCGTGTCAAGCTTTTCTTACTCACTTTAGACAATGTGCAATTATAAAATTGCAAACGAAACCTCGCGTCTTATATGGCTGCACGCTTTGTTTATTTCATGCGCATATGAAGGGCGATAAGAAAGAAGGATAGTGGGAAGGGCAGCCGGATGAAGCGCATCCTGTTGATGGCTCTCGAAAGATGTCCGGTCGGATGGAAGGAAGGAAAGAATGGAAGCAGACAATAAAAAGGCAGAAGAGAGACACTGCCTGCGCACATATATACACAAGTTTTGCTTACAAGCATGGATATACATAGCTGCGAAAAGTGTAGAAAAAAAATACACATGACGATTAGGGGGCTGACTCCAACAAAGTTTACTGAAGAAGCTTTTTTTCAGCAGCTCCTTTCTACGTTCTGCAATAAAGCTAGTTGGAGTCGACGCCCTTCCTGTCATGCGTGTTCCGCGCTCGTCTTTGGTAGCAATGTGTTTCTGTGCTCGAAAACAATGGTGAACCAACTATACCCACATGCCGTTTCTTAATTAATCAACGCCAATAAGTGCAGCTCGCTCAAAACCCTGCCGGCTGTGCGCAATTTAGTTCGGCCGATACAATGGTCCGCCTTTAGTAGAGATTTCTCAGCAAGCAAGGTCCTTAGTCGGCCACCGCCCCAAGGCAGACGAGGCACGAGACAATTTCCTATGGCGCTTGAAAGTCGTCTGCCGTCCCAGCACACCAATTACATATACGCCGGGGCAGGCAGGCGCGAAGCGCTGAAAGCGGAAATGAGCCTGTGGGTAAGGGTACCACCAGTGACGCTCCTCAGAGAGAGAAAATAAAGGCGCCTAATGAAGGCACTACATTGAGAAACGCCCCGCTATTTATTCGCGGTAATGCAGCGCTCGATTGAGGACATCAGGGTTGTCTCTCCTCCTCATCACGCCCCTCTCCTCGGTCCCTTCGCTTTGCTAGATTTTAGGAGAAAAGTCGTCCTCCCTCGCTTCGTCCGGGGGTCTTTTTCCAGGACCCTGCAATCATGCGTCTGTCGTTGGGCAGACCAATGTGAATTTGCGCGTGCGCTTCCTTGAGACTGGTTAGGCGAGATCTTCGGCTAACGGTGGTTATGATATGTCGGCAGTGAGCCTCTGACGTGCAAGTGGGCCGTGGATGAAAGTTTGCTGCGGAACTGCCTAAGTGACCTTGCAGTGCAGCGCAATGCGCCGTAAGCGAGCTGAAAGTAATTACGGCTTCAGTCGATTACGTAAGCGCATTTTTATGGCGCTAAAGAGTAAAAAAAGTGGGAAATGTAGCAATTAAGAAGCACCTTAATTATTATTGGTTCATATATGTGTAGAAAACCTCAGTGCCATTTTTGATCATCTTAAAGACGACAAGACCATTAAAAGAAAGAAACCCTGCAGGTGGCCCGTCTCGTTGTGCGCCAGGAGAAGACGACTGCACGCGTTGAACGCACTGCCACGCCCAAGCCAGAAAATAAATTCGCGGCGGACGTGATGTAGGTAGTTGCTTGTAGCTTGTCGTCACAGCCAGACGTTCCATTCGCAACGTTTGCCTAACAGAATGTGAGGGACTATGAGAAAGGCTGAAATTACTGTTGAATCCCGCCAACCAATTATTTCTTCAACGTGAAAACATTACCATGCCACGAGACTGACTCACCCTGTCTCCCTTATCAATTTTTTTTCATTGCTGGCTGCTAGAGGAGATATATATTCGAGGAATTTCATTTATTATGCGCACTCAGCATACATACAACCTTGTCGGCAATTATTCATGTTTTCTTAATATTTTTACTTGCCATTACGTCAATTCTAATTGGCCTCAGGTGCCAAGTCCAAGAGGAGTCAAATTCAGTTGGATTTGACGGCTACAGTAGAATCCAATCCAAACTTAGGGGTTTGCCCGACCTTCACTTGGCTGCGCTCCGTAAGTACGGTTCAGTGCATTGGGCTTTAGGAGATCGGTATACAACACACAAAACAAACCAAACGTAACGTCGAACTCACAACACACACACGATAGACGTTGCAGATTCCACCGTCACCACATCCTAAAGTAAACAATTAATGATATTCAGTCTTTGTTAAACATACCATCAAGGCCGTATTCTCCAGAAAAAGCGAAAACAATATTTACTGAGCTTGTTCATGATATACAGTCAGTGTCTAAGACCGACCACAGGAAAAGAAAAACACTTAGGGACGTTCTTAATCTCATTCTTAAAGAAGAAAATGCGATAGCATTTAGCCTAATGTTCTCTAATGTTGCCTAATGTCGAACGAGTGTATAATGTTGTTCTCGCAATTTTCCCGCCAGCACTCCGTTTGGAACCGGTTCCATTGGCCCTATATGGCATGCATGAGTCATCACCTTCTAGAACGTTCAAGTATCTTCCGTTGGGTTATCATATGAGATTATACTAATCTGACCCACTAATCCGCCTTTATCCATTTTCTGGGGTGGGTCTACTTCCAAAATTTTGGGGGTCCTCACATTTTCAACTCTGGCGTTGCTTTGTGATTGGTCCACTGGTGGTTACGGTGTGTTGATGACGTCACGACCATCTCAGTCGCATTCATAGATCGCGCGAAATCCTCGTACCCCTACTGGCGCAGTGGTGCAGCGGCTAAGCGATGCGCCACTGCCCCGGCAAGTGTATGTTTCAAACGCAGCCACCGGCGGGGCTTGTGAGACTCAAGTTGCTCTTCCCGAGTTCCTGTAAGGCTCATGCTCAGCGCCACAGTGGGCAGGTGGCAACTGCATTGAATTTGGCAACGGTGGGCAGTTTTCTCGTAGTTCGGTGGGCAGGTTTTGATGACGTCACAAGGCCACGTGACCTATCTCGACTAATCAGGGAATTCCGTGGGGAATTTCAAATTTCGCGGTACTCTCTGATTTATCAATTGGGGTCACGTTACCCTGATGACGTCGTCATGGAACTGACCAATGAGGGAATTTCCTTATGTAGAAGCAGGAAACTGCACGACGACAGCCCAAGTGCTAATCGCATTCAAAACTCTGGCGATTCTGGGCGGATCGTTTGAATGCGTTAGCAGCCTAATGTTAGATATATCCGACGTTAACACGACATATCTGAGGGGGTAAAGTTCCTTATATTCGAAGTCAACACACTAAGTTACATACGGGGCTCAGACACTAAAGTTTGTTATTATATAAAATGGCACAGTTTGATTCATTATATCCGAGGTAACGCATGAAATATCGTTATTTCCGAGGTTAATACACGAGAGTTGGTTATACACGAGAGCTGGTCCGCGCATTCTTATCTGATATGTGACGTGGCGTGCAGTTCTTTTGCGCGTGTGTTCATTTTATTTATTTTATTTATTTATTAATACTGCAGGCCAACATGCTGGCCCATGCAGGAGGGGCAATACAGTTGACAAGGTAAGGGCAATGCAACAAAGGTGACAAAAAATGCATATTTAAACAGTGCATGAAAATGATGCAGCCCATAGCCACGTTACAAAAATCTATATGCTTGGCTTAGCACAGTAATTAGAACAAAAAGAATCGCACATTTGAATTTATATGTGGATAAAGACGCTGTGCCAAACAACAATCGAGCCCTAAACATAACAAAATACAGGAAATTTCACATAAAAAACACTTCATTAGTGCCATTGTATTTATGGAGCGTGGTTGTCCTCCTTCAGTGCATGCTTTTCCTCATCTCTTATTAGTAGTGTCATTGTATTTTTGTTTTCTGTGGTACTTCCGACCAACCGAGCAGAAGTTATTGTGTATCCCCCCCTACAATAATGCCTTCGGGCGCTGCAGGTCTTTGTAATAAATAAATAAATAAATAAATAAATAAATAAATAAATATCTGAGGTGTGAAGCTCGACTTCGGTATATCGAAAGTTAACACGTTAAATTTGTTATTTCCGAGGTGGCATACTAAGGTTTGTTATATCCGAGGTTAACAGACGCAAGGTCTTATATCCGCGGTGGCATACTAATCTTCGTTATATACCCGATAGTGTTTCAAGTTCGTATAGGCAGTATGCTAAGTTCGTAGCCCGGTGGGTAGGTTGCCACCTGCCCACACTGGCAGGAGGCCACCTGCCACTGACAGATGTTGCTCGCCATTTCCACTCGCACAGACCCTTCTATAGTGCTAAGGCATTTATAAAAAATTAAAAAAAAACACTGGTTAACAAGAGCATCCTGTTCCCGCTGCGTCCTCCACCATCCCACCACTGACCTCCGGGGCCACGAAGGAACACAGACTCGCCAAACACAAACACTCACACTCGGTGGACATAACACACCACATTATGTACCGGCTTGGCGTCCCCTGTTCCCAGGTTTCTGGCAGTTATCCTAATGCAAAACACACTTGCTGGACTTAACCTGATATCCAACAATTACTACCATTTTTTTCTCTTCCCACACTTACTATCCCCGACGCTCTTTCCACGTGGAAGAGTGAGGTCCGCGCTGGCTTCGCCCCGTTCTGTGACTTCGCCTCACTTGTACCATCACTTCTACCATCTACGAGACCCGATATCTGCCGCTGCGCCTTCCCAAACTCCTGCATAACCCATCAGGACACCTCGTCCTCACA